>JAVKPL010003832.1:0-20664 GCA_032173675.1 Gastrolobium villosum
TGCATAAGCACTGGCGTCACACATGAGTTCAATGAGATATTTTTATCAGGAGCTGTAAGCACAGGGCTGCAGAAGCTTCTCTTTTCAACAAATGGAATGCCTTCGAACATGCATCATCAAACACAAATTCCTAGTCCTTCACCAAGAGTTGGCTCAATGGTTTAGCAATCTTGGAGAAATCCTTGATGAACCGCCTGTAAAAACCTGCATGTCCTAGGAAACTCCTAACAGCATTTACATTTACAGGAATGAGAAGTTGTTCAATTAACATTAATTTTGCTTTATCAACTTCAATCCCTGCATTAGAGATTTTGTGTCCCAGCACTATACCTTCAGTTACCATAAAATGACACTTTTCCCAATTTAGAACCAGATTTGTCTCATTACATCTTTTCAAAACTTTAGATAAATTGTTCAAACAAGAATCAAAATTAGAACCAAAAATAGAGAAGTCATCCATAAATACCTCTAAACCTTTCTCCACCATATCAGAAAAAATAGACAGCATACACATTTGGAATGTGGCAGGTGCATTGCAGAGGCCGAATGACATTCTTCTGTATGCAAAGACTCCAAATGAGCAAGTAAAAGCTGTCTTTTCCTGGTCTTCAGGGGCTACAGGTATTTGGTTGTAGCCTGAATAACCATCCAAGAAGCAATAATAAGAGTGGCCCGCCAGTCTTTCCAGCATTTGATCAATAAAAGGTAGTGGGAAATGATCTTTCCGCGTAGCTGTGTTCAATCTCCTGTAATCGACACACATTCTCCAACCTGTGATAGTTCTGGTTGGAATCAACTCTTTCTTTGCATTGGTAACTACTGTTACACCACCTTTCTTTGGCACTATTTGAACAAGACTTACCCACGCAGCATCAGAAATTGGGTAAATCATTCCTGCATCAAGAAGTTTTACAACCTCTTTTCTTACCACCTCCTTCATTGTTGGGTTCAATCTTCTTTGTGGTTGTCTCACGGGTTTGATATCATCTTCCATGAGAATTTTATGTGTACAAAAAGAAGGATTTATGCCCTTCAAATCAGTAATAGACCATCCTATTGCGGTCTTGTG
Organism: Gastrolobium villosum; assembly: GCA_032173675.1. Lineage (NCBI taxonomy): Eukaryota > Viridiplantae > Streptophyta > Magnoliopsida > Fabales > Fabaceae > Gastrolobium > Gastrolobium villosum. The sequence goes on from JAVKPL010003832.1 coordinate 1,070, forward strand.
AGCTTTTAAAACTTCAACCAACTCCTTCTCTTGACCTTCGGAGAGGTCTTTGTTGATGATTACCGGATAAGTATCACCATCTCCCAAGAACACATACTTTAAAGTGTATGGTAATGGTTTCAACTCAACTTTAGGGGCACCAACCTCTACATCTTCAGCTTTTTCTTCCAGTACCTCCACAGTAATTCCTTCTTTTTCAAAAGGTATATGATCACGAGCTTTCAACTCATAATCAATCTCTTGAGGCCGTTCTTTCTTGTGTTGAATTGTTTCATGAAAAGAATCAACCTGGAAACAATCATTATTCTCTGCAAGTCTCTTCATATCTTCTGAAACATTGTAGATAATTTCCTCATCGTTCATTCTCAGTTTAATCATCCCTTGTTCTACATCAATTAAGGCTCGGGCTGTAGCCAAAAGGGTCTTCCTAATAGCATGGGTTTCTCACTCCCTTCTCCCATATCTAACACCACAAAGTCTGCAGGAAAGATAAACTTATCAACCTTGACAAGGATATCTTCTATGATACCATTAGGTTTCCTCACGGATCTATCAGCCAATTGGAGAGATACCTCGGTAGGCTTCAATTCCTCAATCTCCAAAGATTTGTATACTGAAAAGGGCATTAGATTAATGCTAGCCCCTAGATCACATAAAGTTTTCCCAATGCCAATATCACCAATAGCAATAGGGATATTAAAACTCCCTGGATCACTAAGCTTATCTGGGATTTTCTGCTGGATAAAAGCACTACACTCCTCAGTGAGTGTTATAGTTTGGCATTCCTGCAGCTTTTGCTTCCTGGATAAAAGATCTTTCATAAATTTTGCATATCCAGGCATATTTGCTAGGGCTTCAGCAAAAGAAATATTGATATGTAGCTTCTTGAAAATGTCCAAGAATCTATCATAATGTTTGTTATAGGCTCCCTTCTTGAATCTTTCTGGATAGGGTGCCTCAGACATCACATACTCGTGGCTTAACTTATGCTTTTTCTTTGCCACAACTGGTTGTTCTTCAACCTGCTCTTGTTCAATCATAACTTCTTTTTCTTTTTCTTGTACAATTACCTCAATCTCTGATTCAATTGCTTCCTTATTCTGTTCCTCTTTCCCCTTTGTTGTATCTTCCAAATTCACCGGTGGTTTTGTTGGAACTGTCAATGTCTTACCACTTCTTGTCGTGATAGCCATACAGTCATCCTTTGGATTGATAACTGTATTGCTTGGAAAGGTACCTGGAATTCTTTCTGAAAACTGCTTGGCTAGCTGGCCTATCTGATTCTCCAGGTTTTTGATGGAAGCATTTGTGTTTTTATTGTTGGCTCTAGTTTCTTCCATGAAAGCATTGGTATGTTGAGCCATCTCATTAGAAGCCTTAGCCATTTGAGCAAAAGCTTTTTCCCACTCAGCTAGCTCTTTTTGTTGATTCTGTGAAGATTGAGCATAATTATTGTTAGATTTAAAATACATACCTGATCCTTGAGTCCTCCGCTGAAAATTGTTGTTACCACCAGGAAAATTCTGATTTCGCTGGAAGTTTTGTTGTTGTGGAGGACGCTGATCGTACCAGATCCCATTCACCTGTAATTGTTGAAGTGAATCTTCGGCTGATGGATTCGGACACTCACTGGATTCATAACTTTCTTGGCATTGATCACAAACCAGAGGAGTTGTTTGAACCTTTGACACTTGAGACTTGTCAAATTTCTCACTTAAACTGTCAAACTTTTTAGATAATGATATTACATCACTATCTGCTGGTTTTGTTGCTGCTCTTTGTGTGGGAGCTAGCACACTTTCACTTTCATTTCTTGCAAGCTTTTTGATCAACTCAATAGCCTGCTCAGATGTACTTTCCCGAATAGAACCTCCAGCGGCACTATTTATTATCATCCTTGTTTCAGGAGTGATTCCATTGAAGAATATCACTACTTTTCTGTCATCATCTCCTTCATAATGTGCATATTTCCTGTTAAGTTCTTGGAATCTGTTCCATGTTGCACAGAGTGATTCTCCTTCCAGCTGGCGAAAGTTTGTGATTTCATTCACCAGCTGATTATATTTTTCCATGGAGAAGAAATGATCAAAGAATTTGCTGGACAAATCTTCCCATGTAAGGATGCTATTTGCTGGCTGTCATTCAATCCACCTCAATGCTTTTCCCTTAACAGCAAAAGGGAACAACCGGAGCCTGATAGCATCTGTAGATACTCCATTGTGCTTAGTTGTATCACAGACCATTAGGAATCGGTCTATGAACTCATGAGGATCTTCATCATCAGCACCAGAAAACTGAACCCTTTCCACCAAAGAAATCAATGATGGATTAAGTTCAAAGTTGTTGGCCTCCACATTTGGCCTTACTATGCTTGAATTGGCCCTGTTGAATATGGAGTCAGAATTGTATTCAACAGTCTTGGAGGTTGATTGTTGGCATTTCCTCCTCGTCCATGACCAGCATTGTTGTTTTCTGCCATCTCTTGAATTAGTTGTAAAGGTATTTGCTTAGAATCTTCCCAAATGATCTGTCTAGCAGCCTTCCTTAGTTGCTTTTCTGTACTTGCAATTTCAGAATCAATTACAAAATCCTTAGGCGGAAGTCTACCTCGCATAAAAATCAGAGAAAAATATTAGTAGCACCTGAACAACAAAAAACAAGATAAAAAGAAAAAAAATAGAAATCTAATCTCAAGAATCTACGGTTATTTGTAATATTGAAAACACAATCCCCGGCAACGGCGCCAAAAACTTGTTGCGTAATCGGCAAGTGTACCGATCATTCCAAGCAATAAAAGTGATAAATAAGATCGTCTCCACAGGGATTGGAAAACAATTACTACGATAACCAGTCCTCTTAAGTTAGATGAATCGATTTGTGTTTCCACAATATGGTAACTAATTAAAATGTAAAGACTTGTTTTTAGGTTTTTATGAAAAAGACTTAAAATAAGTAAATGAAGGAAATGTTTTTGTAGAAGAAGTGATGAAGAATACTGTAGCCAGGGTACATTCACCAATTGTTCCCAATTTTACTTTGGATTGATTCACAATACTTATCGAGATTAACAACTCAGACAAATTATCATCTTTTTAGAAATAATTAGTTAGATCCCAATCCCTTGGTGATCTAACCCTTTACTTCAGTTGGAACCCTAATCCCTTAGTAATTCCGCCTGAAAATAAGAATTATGTAGATAAATCCCACGACTGCAATCCATACAAGTCTATTCCTAGAACATGCATGAAGCGTCATCTTTATCTCCTTTCAGGATCAGTGTTCCAATATTCCTATTGCGAACCCTAATCCCCAGAATATCATCCCCTATTAGGTTGATCAGATCTAACAGAAATGATATCAATACGCGCAAGATAAAGATGAAATATATTTAAAATCAATACATATAATGATTCAATCCTTGTAACAATTGTTCACAAAGGGATCATGGCCCTGACTACAGAAATAGATCTAGCCAATCAACATCATGATCGCTGATCTGATTTCAACATGAACTGAAAATAAAAATAGAAGAAGAAGATTACAAGAACGGAACGACGAACGCGAAGAACGCCCTCCTACTCCAGCCGGATCTGCCCCTTTCTAGGTCTTGTGGTGTGTGTCTTTCTTCAAAGGTTGAGTCTCTTTTTATAAGAGAGTTTGACCTAATTTGCAAAATTTGAATCTTCATCCTTTCGCGCCTCCCACGCTGACAGCGCCACTCCTGCGCTGTGAGCGTGGGAGATTCTGTCTGTTTTTGCCCACCCGCGCTGATGGCGCGGATCTCGCGCTCTCAGCGCGGGATGTTCTGCCAATTTTCTTCTTCCCACGCTCTGAGCGCCATTCCCGCGCCGTGAGCGTGGGATTTTAGGTCTTCTTTGCTTTCTTTTACTGCATCTTTCCTGATATTCAGACTTTGGACACTTTTAATCAGTTTTTCTGCCTTTCTTGCATTGATTGAGTCACTTTCTTCTTCTTTTCGTCTTGTAATTTCTTATATGCTGATCGCATATCAAAGATGCAACAATATGGTGAGTGCTTGGATCCATAAATCAATATCTCAACCTATAGTTCAATCCGTGATTTGGATAGAAAGAGCAAGTGATATTTGGTCAGATCTGAAAAAGAGATTTTCCAGATCAGACTTGTTTCGTGTATCTGATCTTCAAGAAGAATTTTATAGATTACAGAAAGGAGATAAGAATGTTACAGAGTTTTTTACTGAGTTAAAAACCTTACGGGATGAACTTGAGAATCTCAAGCCACTTCCAACGTGTAATTGTAGAATTCGTTGTTGTTGTGGAGGATATGACAAGATGAAGGAATATCGAGATAAAGATCAAGTAATTCGTTTCTTAAAGGGTTTGAATGATCAATACTCTCAAGTCAGGTCTCAAATAATGCTCATAACTCCTCTTCCAGATGCTAATCAAGATTTTTCCATGGTAGTACAGCAAGAACGTCAATTTCAGGGAGAAAATCGATCCTCAAATACTCAAACTTTTGTTGTTCTTACTGAGCAAAAATCATTTCGTGGTTCGTCAAGTAACTATGGTGGACGTGGACAGAGCAATAACTATGGTGGATGTGGTTTTAGAGGAAGAAGAAGAACTACATTCAATAGCTATAATGGAGGACGCACTCAAGGAAATAAAATGTGCACACATTGTGGTAGGACTAACCACACGGTGGATACATGTTTTCATGTTCATGGGTTTCCACTAAATTACAAATCAAGAATCACTGCTACTCATAATGTGAACAATGTTATGCAAGATACACGATATGAGCAACCTGATAGAGGAAACAATTCTGGTGTGTCTTTGTCCAACGATCAGTTTCAACATCTTCTAAATATCTTGGATAAGAACACTGCTTTGTAAACAACACATGCAGCTAATTTTACACAACTTTCAAATGTGAATACTGACCAAGTTTCACAACCAGGTAGCGTACATGGCAAGTGGATACTTGACACTGGTGCCACTGACCATGTTACTTACCTCTATTCACAGCTTTCCCATGTTCACAAAATTAAACTTGTCATAATTAACTTGCCTAATGGTCATTGTGTCACTGCTAAGTTCTCAGGCACTGTCCATATATACCCAAAACTGATTTTGCTCAATGTTCTCTATGTACCTGATTTCAAAGTGAACTTGATTTCTGTCACAAAACTTTTGAGTACCATCCCTTGTGAATTGATATTTCGTGGTTCAACTTGTGTTATACAAGAATTCCATACTCAGGTGAAGATTGGTACAGCTGAGCAAAAAGATGGACTATATGTGATTGATAGGAAGATTGGAAGGGATGCTGCATATTGCAAGGAGCTACATACTATTTTGAGTTCTTGTAATCAGAATAAGGGTGATCATGTCTTATGGCACTCAAAGCTAGGACATATATCAGAAATTGTAATGAAAAATATGTCCTCTAAGTTTCCCTTTATTCCTACTAAACATGTAAGTCCGTGTGATATCTGTCATTTGGCAAAACAAAAGCAACTGCCCTTTCCTCTTAGCCTGACAAAATCATTGAAGATTTTCCATGTAATCCATGTAGACATTTGGGGACCCTACTCTACTCCATCTGTTGAAGGTCATAGATACTTTCTAACAATTGTAGATGATTTTTCGAGATACACTTGGATATTTTTGATGAAAAGTAAAGCAGAAACTAGAGATCATTTGAGGCATTTCATTGCTTTTGTTGAGAATCAATCTCAAACCACTGTTACTACAATTCGCAGTGATAACGACAATGAATTTTTAATGACCGAGTTCTATCTTCAAAAAGGGATTACGCATCAAAGGAGTTGTGTTGAGTGTCCGCAGCAAAATGGAAGAGTGGAACGTAAACATCAACACATTTTAAATGTGGCACGAGCCTTACTTTTCCAATCCCAAATGCCCATCAAACTGTGGAACCATACCATAACCCATGCCATTCACTTGATCAATCGTACCTGCACACCTCTTCTTCAGCATAAAACTCCTTATGAGGTTCTGCATGGCACCCCTCCATCATTAAACCACTTGCGAGTGTTTGGATGCCTAGCATTTGCATCCATTCTGCATAACCATCGCACAAAGTTTGAACCACGGGCACGTAAGGCAGTTTACTTGGGTCATAAAGCAGGTGTCAAAGGCTGTTTACTATATGATGTTCAATCCAGAGAACTTTTTTTGTCTCGAAATGCTATTTTCTATGAGACCATATTTCCATTTAATAACCACTCTTTGATTAATCCCATGACTCAACCACCTTATGATCCTTACCCACCATCCTCACAGCCTTCACCTTTTGATTTTGACAGTTACCTTCCCTCACCCAATGCGTCTGCCACAATGCATTCACCCATTCCTTTATCAACAACCCCATCATCTACCGCAACCCCATCACCTAACCCATCTTTTACCCCAGCCCCATCACCTAACCCATCACTTACCCCAGCCCCATCACCTAACCCAACACCACCTGCTCCCAACATTTCTTCTCCACATCTTCGCCGTTCCACTCGTGTTCGAGCTCCTCCAAAGTACTTACAGCAGTATCAATATAGTCCATCTCACACTTAATGTATCAATCTCTGCCAAGGTATGCTTCCCTCTTCCTCCACTACTTCTAAATATCCTTTATCCAGTGTCTTAACATATGCTACTTGTTCACCCACATATACACATTTCTGTCTGAATATTTCCTCCCATATGGAACCAACCTCTTATTCATAAGCTGCTAAGTCTGATCTTTGGTGCAAGGCCATGTCTATTGAGCTTCAGGCTTTAAAACAGAACCATACTTGGACCTTGGTTGATCTTCCCCTTGGCAAACAACCCATTGGTTGTAAGTGGGTTTTTAAGGTCAAATACAAATCGGATGGATCCCTTGAACGCTACAAAGCATGTCTTGTTGCTAAGGGCTTCACCCAAACTGAAGGTGTAGATTTCTTTGATACCTTCAGTCCTGTGGCTAAGATTTCTTCCATTCGCATTTTACTTGCTGTAGCAGCTTCGAAGAACTGGTTCATTCATCAACTGGATGTCAATAACGCCTTCTTACATGGTATAACACCTCGCAATTCTAAATTAAGTAATTAAAGTATTAAGTGAGTAATTAAGTGATGGATTAGTGAAAATCCCAAAGGATAGGCCAAAATACAAAGAAAGGGCAAAACGGTAATTAGCCAACACGCAACCCTAGGAAGATAAAAATTGAGTAGAAGGTCTCAGATGATAAAAATAAGCCTGGAAATGGATTCAGAACGAAAAATTGAGTGGATAGGCAAGTTTCAGAAAAATCAGTGAATAGTGATTTTCGCGGGTAAAAATATCGCGGTACGATTGCACCGTAAAATGTGCTAGTTGAGTTTCGAGCTCTAGGTTTCAAATATGGATTATAAATGGTTTATAGAGTTAGGAAATATGACTTTTGATAAATTTTGATGGAATTAAGTCAGTTTGGGGAAGCGTGCCAACGACGCGCGTAACAGCTTAAAACTGCGATTTCTTCGAACGACCGAAAAACTCCGGATCCATTTGATCAAGGACAATTAAAGAACAATGGTTAATGTTAAAATTAGAGTTTCTAAATAGTTTATGAAATTATGGACGTTTAGTGGAATAGGCGGGAGATTTGAATTAATTTGAATCGCGTGAGGTGGCGGTGGGACCCACCTCACTTAAGTGACCTTTAAACACATGGCACGGGTCACTATTCATCATCTTTTTCTCCTTTCTCTCTCATCAAAACCGTGCCCCCTCCTTCCTCCATGAAAATCTTCTTTCAAATCTTCTTCCTCCCTTAACTTCATCGATTCTTAACCGAATCGGACGATTCTTGTCTTGAAATTCGATGGAAACGATCATCCGAACCCGTTCCACCGATTAGTTTCCCTCAAAACCCTCTCTATTGTGAGATAAAGGGCATTTACATCCACGAATTTTGGGGAGAAATTGGGGTTTTTGGAGTTGTTGCTCAAGCTTTGCTTAGGGATCAATTGGAGGAGCCTTTGTGACTTAATTGTGGGTAAGTTTCAACACTTTTGATGGCTTAATTTGTGGATTTATTTTCATGAACCCTAGACTTGATATTGTTGACGTGTTATGTTAGAGAGCTCAAATGAAAAATGTCTATTAGAGGATAATGCCTTAGAATGATGTATTAAAGCTAGAAATGCTATGAAAATTTTTGGTGAAAAATGTTGATTTTTAACTTAGTAAAATTTTGAGGTGTCAAGACTTTGAACTTTGAAAATGTGTTAGGAGTGTATTGGTGAGTGGTTGTATGATTGTATGATGATATAATAGGATGATATGAGGTGTTGAGTGGTTAAAATTGATGGAAATTCATTGGATGAGAACTAGTGAGAATTCGGCCATGTGAGGTAAAAATGAGGAATGAATGTTTTGGAAAATTTTAGTGATATGTTGTGTGTTGAAAAGGTAATTAGTAGGGTTGTGTGGTAATTGGCATGTGGAAGGATCAATGCAAAAACAATAAGTAGTGAAATTGCCCTAATGAGCCTAGAGTGAAATATTTCGCAAAATGATGCGTAAAAGTCGTAAAACAGAAAAATGGCGATTGAACTAGCCTTTTAGTAACCTAAGGAAGTGTAATAAAATGAGAAAGAAAATTTAGAAAAAATAAAACCCAAATTAACACTATATGGGCCGAACCCTCCATGGTGTGAGGTGAGAATTTGACGTTTTCGCGTTTTGTTGTAATTCGACTGAAACTGACGGCTATACATGGTTGTATAGGTAGCTGTACGTGGATTTAAACCCGGAACAGTGAAACAATGGATTGCCCTTGGTCCTGGACCAAGTGGATTGAGGTAAATGATTTGATTTACACATGTTATTGTGAAATTCATGTGTGGTTTAAAGTTCTAAGTGTGTGGAATTGACCTCTATGTAGGCATTCCCTGTGTATCAAGTTGTAAGTGGAGTTTCTGTGGAGCTCAGTGGAAAAGTATAAGGTAACCTCTTGGTACTGGGGCTTGTTCCCCTTTTGTGTTCCACCTTGCTAGTTGATGGCAACGGTAGGAAGTGTGTATGAGTAGTGTAGAACAACATGAGCATGCATATGCATTATCACAGTGGGTACTTATGTACCAGATCTCTGGCCAGTAGATATTTTAGCCTTCGGGCAAGTTTTCCGGACTGCCACTGGATAGGTCTCCGAGAGGGGGTTCCAGTTGACCCAGGGTCGTGGTGTGTTATCTGGATAGGAGCACACTAGGTAGTCTCAGGTGTATATGGTTGGAAGGGGTACCTTGGTGGGTTGTTCTATGAACACGCCAGGGTAGTACCCATAGGCGTATAGCCGAGGACATGGCGTGGTATTGGTAGCTACCATTCCCGCATGTCGTAGTTGTTTTCTGATATTACCCCCTTTCTCTAAATCCCTTGCTTTATCCCGTTTTATAACAGTGATGTTGTTTTATATTATTGATATACATTGAAGTGAACCATTGGGCGGAGTTTTCTCCAGAACCTCTGGGTTACTGAGATATATTCGCATATCTCACCCCGTCTCGGGGCATTTATTTCAGGAGGTTGCAGTGGCACAGGAGTGGCGGGCAAGAGGCCCATAGGAAGATCATGTATATTTTGCTTAAGTGTATCATATTTATCATTCTAAGTTTATGTTGAAAGATGTAAGTGAAAGGCATGAATTGTAATATGTGATATGTAATTGAGAAGTATAGTGGCATAATGATATTAGATTTACAGTTTATGTTATGTTGAGAAATTGCATGTAAGTGGACTTTTGTGATTGAAATGAGTTAAGGATTTAAAGTGAACTCTTTATGTTTTAAGTATAAATTGGATTGGGTTGTAAGAGCCCCAAGGCGTTGTTGGTCCTTGTGTGTGCCACCCATTGGATTATTGCTGGATTTTAGGTACATTTGTGATGCTAAATGGCTTATGCAAATTTGGGGATTTTTGCAAAAACAAAGGAAACTCTGGCGAATTTTCTGTAGAATTGGCGATTTTAAGTGAACTTCGGGAGAGCATATCTCCCTCCAAAGAGGTCCGATAGGGACTTTCCGTACTCCATTTTGAAGCTTGTGATGTCCCCTACATTGTGTCAAAATCTTGGGATTTTTAGTGAAGTGCGAAGCCCTGTACAGGCAGGGGAAGTTTATGCCCTGTTTTGGCCTGTACATGGGGTCTGTTTTTGGGTCTGTTTGGGAAATGTATTCCTGCTTCGTTCCTTGGTCAAATTAAGCATACGATATATCAAATCGAAGATTGAGGTGTCTAGTTTATGGTGTAAAATTTTGAGAGGCATTGGACTTGTGTTTAAGTGCAGAATATTCGGTGAGTTTTGGAGGTTTTGGGCTGTTTTGGAGTTGGTGGGCAATGTTGCTTGTCCAACTTCAAACGGCGATAACCGGAGCTAACGAGCTCGGAATCAAGTGTGTGATAGCTTGTTAGAAAGTTAATTGAATAAGGAAAAAGAATAACCTGAAGTATAGGTTTGGATTTTTGTTTTGTGTTCGTAGAAAATTAATTAGTGAATCTTGTTAAGTTGGTAAAAAACGTAAAAGTGAGGAATTGGCTAAGTGGGTTTATGGGAACCCCTTAGTGTCTTATATGTAGTAATGTAAATGGTATAAATAATTTAAGTAAGTCTTCCACTAGTGTTTTCAGTTACGATCACAGCTTTTAATTATTACGCTTTTTATACTTTAACTGTTCGCGTAATAATTGGAAAGAGTTTATTCGCATTTTTATAAATGAATTGTTGTGATTATAACTGCGCTTAATATCATAATTAATGTTAACAATACCGGTACGTAACGGGCTGTTACACATGGCGATCTTAACGAAGAAGTGTATATGCTGCCTCCTCCAGGTCTTCATCTTGACAAGCATGGTCAAGTCTGTCGTTTATAGAAGTCCCTTTATGGCTTACGGCAAGCAAGTCGACAATGACATGCCAAGCTCTCCTCATTCTTGATTTCGCTTGGTTACATTCAGGCACAGGCAGATCACTCTCTTTTCACCCTTAAAACATCATCTTCCTTTACTGTTTTATTGGTGTACGTTGATGATATTGTGATATATAGCACTGCCTTATCTGAAATCACTCATGTGAAACGTATGCTAGATGATGAGTTCAAGATTAAGGATTTGGGTGATCTTCGTTACTTCCTTGGTTTGGAGGTTGCTCGTTCTTCACGAGAAATTGTGTTGAATCAAAGAAAATATGCCCTTGAGATCATTTCGGACGCAGGACTTTTGGGTGGTAAGCCGGTTTCTTCCCCTATGGATGCTTCTGTCAAGCTTCATTCCAATCAAGGAGAAGTTCTTGATGCCCCTTCTCCTTATCGGTGTTTGATTGGTCGCCTTCTCTACTTGACTAACACCAGGCCCGATATCTGCTATGCTGTGCATCGTCTCAGCCAATTTGTAGCTCGTCCTACAACTGTTCACTTTGCTGCTGCAAAACGCATCCTTCGCTTCCTCAAAGGTGCTCCTGGTTCTGGTCTTTTCTTTCCTGCTACTAATGATCTCAAGATTCAGGCTTTCACTGGTGCTGATTGGGCTACATGTCCCGACACTAGGAAGTCTGTCACTGGTATTTGCATTTTTTTAGGATCAGCCCTTGTGCATTGGCGTTCCAAGAAACAAACCACAATCAGTCGTTCCTCCTCTGAAGCTGAGTATAGGGCTCTAGCTCATCTCTCCTGTGAGCTCCAGTGGGTTCAGTATCTATTTCAAGATCTTTGCCTTCCATGGACTTGTCCAGCTCCCGTTTATTGTGACAGTAATTCTGCCATTCATCTTGCTCGTAATCCGGTTTTTCATGAAAGGTCTAAGCATATTGAAATTGATTGCCATGTTACTCGCAGCAAAATTGAATCTGGCTTATTGCATCTTCTTCCCATTCATTCTACTGCTCAAATCGCCGATATGTTCACCAAACCATTGCCTCCAGGTTCCTTTCTTCATGCTGTCTCCAAGCTGGGGATGTCCAACATACATCGTCCAGCTTGTGGGGGGCTATTGGAGACTAATCATCCACCAGTTGCCACGTCATCGAAATCAGTTACAGATTGAGTTAACAAACTTTTTTTTTCTAATTGCATAACGGCATGTGGTTAGGATAGTTACATAGCTTTATCTCTTCAGTTGTAAGTATAAATACATCTTGATAGTGTTGTAACGATTCATTATTCACTTTATCAATATATGAGGAAATTCAGTACCGACATCGATAATCTTATTTAATTAATTATTTAGCGGTGCGAATTCTTACATTACACAAATCAAACAACTCAAAATCAAGCATCAAAGTTCAAGCAAAAACTACTAAAACAGACACAATTACACACGCACGTACACACACACATGTATGTATATATATATATATATATATATATATATATATATATATATATATAAAAATCAAAAATACATATAACAATATGTGGTGACAGCTCTCCAATCGTGCCTCTCTCCAAGACTCTTAGAGTTGTGATCTAGAGGAGCTGCTCAATTTTGCGCTGCACGAGTCTTTCCATCTAAAATAAAGTAGAGAAATAATTCGAGTTATTACTCAGTGAACAAGACAATAAAAATACAGCAAGGGATACAAGATATAATAACCTACAAACTTTAATTGTCAAATCCTGGAGTTGCAAACAATATAATGTATATAAAGTAGAAATTCATAATTTACTCAAATAATAATAATAATGTTGAAGTTGGATATACTCAAATAGAATTATAACAAGCTCCCCAACTAAAAGTACAATAATATATAATAATTATAGGCTTCTCGCCTTGGAAAATAATAACATGTTCATCTCTTAAAGTCATGATACACTAACTCTAACATCCATTTCTCTTAACTACCGTATTTTAAACAAACTTTTTCCCTAAAACAATTTGTAACATAAGTCACAATCCATTTAAAAAAAAAATACAAAACCTTGAATAACTAGTTACGATATCATTCCGAATCCTAAAAATCATAAAATGTAAACATTGGATTAGATCTGTGATATATTTACATTACTTTGTCCATTAAATGAATAAATTATAAAATAACAAAATAATTCAAAGTAATTTACTTAAATGAATTAATTTATATAAATATCTTAAAAAATTATTTGAACACTATTCTAAAACAAATTAAAGAATATAAATGATAGTAATTGTAATAAAGTTAAAAAAAAAACTAGACTTGTTATAACCTACATTATTTATTCACAAATATCCTGAACGGACATTAATACGATAAATTAGGGAATCTAGAATAGGGTAAAGCTAGATTGATATAGAAATGTATCCATTTCCCTCTTTTCAACTCCCCTTTTTCACTCTTTTTCGTTCTCAATCTCCCTGTATATCTATTTATTTATTTTTTTGTAATATCCCTGTATATCTAATTAGTATGCTATAAGATATTATCAAATGATGTTAAGAATTTAATTAAATGATGTTAAGAATTTAATTAAACGATGTCAAGAATTTAATTAGAATGCAACATCAGTATAAAAGCAGGGTTCATTTTTTCTGCAATTAATGTAGATAAGTTATCTACATTGAACCCAAAATGACATCATTTTTGGGAGGAAATCAAAGTATTTTTATAAAGATAATTTATTTTAGAATTATAATAGTCTCTCTCATTATAATTTTTTAATCTATCGACCCAAAACGGCAGCATGTTTAGTGTGTATATAGATAATTTATCTACTATAAAAATATTAAAGCCATAAAAGAATTTTTTGTTATCAACAAATAATATTTTAATACAATAATATGATTTGTTGCATTTGTTTTAGTATAAAATTATTCTACTTTGATACCTTTTATCAATTAAGCTCATTTATTAAAAGGAAAGAGTAATAGCACGAAGTACATTATCACAATTGACATGCAAATGAACGAGATAGCTTTAGTGGCAGGTATATGTGATATAAGTGTTTAGTTAGTTGTTGTTAGATCAGTCATTGCTGGTAGGATGGTTGTAACTAACAGTAGTTAGCTTTCTGTTGTAGTTAGTTTTCTGTTTGTATCTTTCCTTTCTTTACGGAATTAGTTGCAACAATGAGCAACTAATCCTTCTGTTAGCTTTGGACTATAAATGGTCCATTTGTACATTGCTTTCTCAGTTTTTCATTACTACAAGTTTACAAAAGATGAATATCAGTTCTCTCTCAAATTCTCTGTTCACTGTCTTCTTCGGTTGATCACCTTTGGTTTCTTTATGGTATCAGAGCTCCTTTTCTTGGGGCCCTGATCTGATTCTTGTCCTTCTATGGCTTCCGCAACACCAGTAGCTCCTGCAACCTCTTCTTCATCTTCTCCTCACACCTCTCATGATTCAAGATCACCTATATTCTTTAATACTCAACTATCAGTGAAATTGACTAACAAAAATTTTCTCTTGTGGAAACAGATAGTTGAACCACCAATCATAGCACATCAACTAGAACGTTTTCTAGTTCATCCTAGCATTCCTCTGCGTTTTCTATCAGATGAGGACTGTGTTCTTGGAAGAGTCAATCCAGATTTCATTGAGTGGGAGAAGACAGATAAGATGCTTCTCACTTGGCTTCAGTCTACACTTTCAGAAGAAATCATCAATAAAATACTTGGCGTGCGACAGTCTCATCAAGCATGGGATCGAATTCACAAATATTTTGATTCAGTGACCAAAGCAAAGGCAAATCAAGTGAGTTCTGAACTCAAAAATATCAAGAAAGGTGATAGAACCATTGAAGAATTTCTTGCTCGAGTGAAAGCTCTTGGTGACACTCTAATTGCAATTGGTGAACCTTTTACTGATAAAGAGTTGATTCGCACGGTTCTTGAAGGACTACCAGAAGAGTATGGTCCTTTTATTACTTACTTCAGAGGCAGAGATTCAAGTAGTTTTGATGATCTAGAATCACAGATTTTAGCTCAAGAAGCTATGCTTACAAAATTTCAGTCTGATGCATTGAGTGTTACTTCTATCAATGTTGCTCATACTCCTTCAGTGCACAATCAGATGCAAGATTCAAATCCTACTCCACGGGTTTCAGATCAAGCACACTATAGACCACAAGGACCAATGCTTACCAACTCTTATGACCAAGGTAATGGTTTCAGAAATTTTTCACAGCAAAATCGTGGTGGTTGGCGTGGTGGTAGAGGACGCAGTCGAGGTGGTAGAAGCAATGGTAGACCTTTTGTTACATGTCAACTTTGCAAGAAGAATGGTCATGAAGCTTCAAGTTGTTGGTGGAGGTATAACACAGGCTCTACACCACTGGCTCAGTCTTCTCCATTTCCAGTTGCTGCTCATCCTTCTCCTTTTCCTGCTTCAGCACATTTAGCAGTATCACAAGCTTCCTCCAATCCTAATTGGAACTACTTACATGCTGGTCCTGGTGTTTTTCATAATGCTGGTACTGGACCTTTCCCACATTTGCAGTCTCAAGCCAACTTTTCTCAAGCTGGTCATGTACGTGCCTCTGCTGGTTCTTCAAACAATCAAATGAATTTGGACTGGTATCCTGATTCAGGAGCCTCTCATCATGTCACAGCCAATCCAGCAAATCTGATGCAAGGCACCTCTTATGATGGTCCAGAACAAATTTTTGTTGGTAATGGACAAGGTTTGTCTATTTCCTCAATTGGTTCTTGCAACTTTCGGTCTCCTTTTCCTCCTCATACTTCATTTCGTTTACATAACCTCCTTCTTGTTCCAAAAATTACCAAAAATCTCTTAAGTGTTAGTCAGTTTGCTAAGGATAACAATGTTTACTTTGAATTCCATTCTACTCATTGTTTTGTCAAATCTCAGGAGTCTCATGAGGTCTTACTTGAAGGATCTCTTGGGCATGATGGACTCTATAAGTTTCAAGGTCTACAAGCTGCTGCTCCTGGCTTCTCAACAGCTTGTTCCTCGAATTTTTCTGCAAATTCTGTTCAATCTGTTTCTCCTTGTAATTCTTTTGATTCAGTTCAGTCAGTTTGTATTCCTAAGTCATGTAAAATTGCTTGTAATAATTCTGTAGTTGCTGATGTATCTGGGAACTATAGTCTCTGGCACTCTAGATTAGGCCATCCACACTTTGATTCCTTGCAAAGGATACTATCTCATTGTAATATTTCTTTGGGCAATAAAACCTTTTCTGATTTCTGTTCAGCTTGCTGTATGGGTAAGTCTCACAGGTTACCTTCTTCTTCTTCATCTACTAACTATACTGAACCCTTTCAACTCATAGTTAGTGATTTGTGGGGACCAGCTCCTGTTCAATCATCCCAAGGGTTCATGTATTACATTACCTTTGTTGATGTTACAACAAGGTTTACTTGGATTTACCCTCTTAAGCAGAAATCAGAATCTTTACTTACTTTTAAAAACTTTCATTCCTTGATTTCCACACAGTTTCATCACTCCATTAAGTCTGTTCAAACTGATTGGGGTGGTGAATTTCGTCCCTTCACAAAATTTCTTGCTCATATGGGAATTACTCACCGCCTAATTTGTCCTCATACTCATCATCAAAATGGTTTAGTCGAGAGAAAGCATAGACACATAGTTGATATGGGTCTCACTCTCCTTGCTCATGCTTCTCTTCCTCTTAAGTACTGGGATCATGCTTTTCTTACAGCTGTGTATTTAATTAATAGACTACCCACATCTGCCTTAAATTTTCAAATTCCATACTTTGTTCTTTACAAGACATTTCCTGATTATCATTTTCTTAAAGTTTTTGGTTGTTCTTGTTTTCCCCTTCTTCGACCTTATAACAAACATAAGTTTGATTTTCGTTCTCATGAATGTGTTTTCCTTGGCTACTCACCTAGTCACAAGGGATACAAATGCTTAAGTCCAAATGGGAAACTTTACATTTCCAAGGATGTTCTTTTCAATGAGTCCAAATTTCCCTTTTCCACTTTATTTTCTTCCTCTTCACCTACTGTCACTACTTTCACGGATAGTGTCCCATATACTAGCAATATTGTTCCTCTTTCTTGCCCTTTGCCTGATGCTTCACAGCCTGCATCTGTTTCTCCCGTTCCATCATACACTTCATCAACTTTTCCTGTTCAGCCTAGTAACCATCATGTTTTACCTTTGTCCACTGCCTTAAGTTTGCCTACTGATGTCCAGCCTGTCCTCCTACCCTCTGTACCTCACACATCAAAGTCGCACTCATCTTTGTCTCCCTCACCTGCGTTCACTGCAGCCCCCTCACATGCTACTACACAGCCTCCTCTTCATATACATGCTTCTACACAACCTAGTCAATCACATGTCTCCATGCCTACTGCACATCACCCTTACTCATCTACCATCCACTCACCTGCTCTAAACTCACCTGTTCCCATACACTCACTGGTTCCCACACACTCACCTGTTCCCTTACAGTCTGATCACTTCCCTCCTGTGCCTCATACATCACTATCTCCTTTACCTGCCATGTCTGCTTCATCGCCTCAATCACTTGTCTTCATGCCAGCAGCACAACGTTCACACTTACCTGCCACTTTACCTGCTACACATCCTCATTCAGTCGGTTGCTTACCTGCTACACATCCTCATTCAGTCGGTTGCTTACCTGCTACACGTTTCCCTACTTCTGTCCATATACCTCTTGTGTCTCACGTGTCACCATCTCCTTTACCTGCTGTGTCAGCTTCACCATCTACTTTACACTCTCCTTTGCTTAATGTGTCTCAACCTCATCAGACTTTCTCTACTGGACCAGTTGATCGACCAGTTCCTGATACATCAGCTACTTCAGACTTTGTTCATCCTAACACTCGGTCTGCTTCTGTGTCTCAGCTTTATGAGTCCACACCTGTCCTCTCCAAGTTACCTAGCCTTCATGAGTCTTCCTCTTCGCTGTCTTCTTCTTCTCCTCCTCTTTCTTCAGGGTCTACTTACATACCTCCTCGTTCTCTTAAGATCTCACCTCCTACTCACACTATTTTTACCAGGTCTAAAGGTCCTGCACCCTCTCTATTCATGACTCATATGGAACCTTCCACTGTCAAACAGGCATTGTTACTACCAGAATGGGTTCAAGCCATGAACCAGGAATATAGTGCTCTTATTGCTAATAGTACTTGGTCTCTTGTCCATTTACCTCCATCCAGAACATCTATTGGCTGCAAATGGGTGTTTCGTGTTAAAGAAAATCCTGATGGGACCATAAACAAATACAAAGCCAGGCTTGTTGCCAAAGGTTTTCATCAGCAGCATGGTTTTGATTATAATGAAACCTTTTCTCCAGTGGTTAAGCCTATTACTGTTCGCATTATGCTTACTTTAGCTTTGTCTCATGGGTGGCCCTTGAAGCAACTTGATGTTAACAATGCTTTCCTCAATGGAGAGCTTTTTGAAGAAGTTTATATGACTCAACCACCTGGTTTTGAAGTCTCTGACAAGTCACTGGTTTGTAAGCTCAACAAAGCAATTTATGGCCTCAAACAAGCCCCCAGGGCATGGTTTGAAAAGTTCCAGGATACTCTTCATCAGCTTGGTTTCATTTCTAGCAAGTGTGATCCTTCTCTCTTCATTCTTCGAGCCAATGGACATTGTACTTATGTATTGGTTTATGTGGATGATATCATAATTACTGGTAGTAGTTCAGATTTGATTCAGCATCTCACCAATCAGTTGAATTCAAAGTTTGCTCTCAAACAACTTGGCAATCTAGACTACTTTCTTGGTATTGAAGTCAAACCTCTCTCCAATGGTAGACTTCTTTTGTCTCAGTCTAAATACATCAAAGATATCCTTCACAAGGCTGGGATGACAGACTCCAAAAGCATAGCCACACCAATGCCAAGTGGTTGCAAGCTCAGTAGACATGGTTCTAATTATGTTTCTGATCCGTCTCTCTACCGTTCAATTGTAGGTGCCTTACAGTATGCTACTCTAACAAGACCTGAAATTGCATTCAGTGTTAACAAAGTCTGTCAATTTCTGTCTCAACCTCTAGAGGATCATTGGAAGATTGTTAAAAGAATTCTGAGGTATCTCAAAGGCACTATTTCTTTTGGACTTCTTTTTCATCCACCTTCAAAACTGCATCCTCTTTCTCTTGCTGCCTTCTGTGATGCTGATTGGGGATCTGATCCAGATGACAGAAGGTCCACTTCAGGGGCTTGTCTGTTTCTTGGCTCTAATCCTATCTCTTGGTGGGCTAAGAAACAAACTCTTGTTGCTCGTTCCAGTGCTGAGGCTGAGTATCGAAGCCTTGCTCTTACTGCTGCTGAAATACTTTGGGTGCAATCTTTATTGAAAGAGTTACAAGTTCCTATTAAAGTTCCTGTCATCTACTGTGATAATCAAAGTACAGTTGCTCTTGCTCACAATCCGGTTCTTCACTCAAGAACCAAGCACATGGAACTTGATGTCTTCTTTGTTAGAGAAAAGGTTCTGGCCAAGTCTCTTGTTGTGCAACATATTCCTGGTTCTTTGCAAATTGCTGATACCTTTACCAAGCCCTTGTCAGCTGCTCGGTTTGGTGAACTCAGGGATAAACTCAAGGTTTTTGATCATACATTGCTGCTCCATCCCCCTTGAGCTTGAGGGGAGAATATTAGAGTATATGTGATATAAGTGTT
>JAVKPL010003833.1:0-20354 GCA_032173675.1 Gastrolobium villosum
TCTTTTTCCGTTGAAAAACTTCACAAAATCAATTTCTTTTGCATTTATTTTATTCATCCGTTTTCGACCGAATACATTTTCCGTAAAAATTTTTGGACCTAATCCATTTTCCGTCGAAAAACTTCACAAAATCAATTTCTTTTGCATTTATTTTATTCATCCATGTTCGATGGAATTTATTTTCCGTCAAAAATCTTCGACGGAATCCATTTTCCGTCAAAAATCTTCACAAAATCAATTTCTTTTGCATTTATTTTATTCATCCGTTTTCGACGGAATTTGTTTTCCGTCGAAAAACTTCACAAAATCAATTTCTTTTGCATTTATTTTATTCATTCGTTTTCGACGGAATACATTTTTCGTCAAAAATGATCGACGGAATCCATTTTTCATCGAAAAACTTCATAAAATCAATTTCTTTTGCATTTATTTTATTCATCCGTTTTCGACGGAATACATTTTCCGTCAAAAATCTTCGATGGAATCCATTTTCCGTCGAAAAACTTCACAAAATCAATTTCTTTTGCATTTATTTCGACGGAAACCATTTTGCATCAAAAATCTTCTACGGAATCCATTTTCCGTCGAAAAACTTCATTTTCGACGGAATTCATTTTCCGTTAAAAATCTTCACAAAATCAATTTCTTTTACATTTATTTTATTAACCGTTTTCGACGGAATACATTTTTCGTCGAAAAACTTGATAAAATCAATTTCTTTTGCATTTATTTTATTCATCCATTTTCGACGGAATTCATTTTCCGTCAAAAATCTTCGACGGAATACATTTTTCGTCGAAAAACTTCATAAAATCAATTTCTTTTGTATTTATTTTATTCATCCATTTTCGATGGTATTCGTTTTCCGTCCAAAATCTTCGACGGAATCCATTTTCCGTCGAAAAACTTCACAAAATCAATTTCTTTTGCATTTATTTTATTCATCCGTTTTCGACGGAATTCATTTTATGTCAAAAATCTTCGACGGAATCCATTTTCCATCAAAAATCTTCTACGAAATCCATTTTCCGTCGAAAAACTTCAAAAAATCAATTTCTTTTGCATTTATTTTATTAATCCGTTTTCGACGCAATTCTTTTTCCGTTGAAAAACTTCACAAAATCAATTTCTTTTGCATTTATTTTATTCATCCGTTTTCGAAGGAATACATTTTCCGTCAAAAATTTTCGACCTAATCCATTTTCCGTCGAAAAACTTCACAAAATCAATTTCTTTTGCATTTATTTTATTCATCCATGTTCGATGGAATTTATTTTCCGTCAAAAATCTTCGACGGAATCCATTTTCCGTCAAAAATCTTCACAAAATCAATTTCTTTTGCATTTATTTTATTCATCTGTTTTCGACGGAATTTGTTTTCCGTCGAAAAACTTCACAAAATCAATTTCTTTTGCATTTATTTTATTCATCCGTTTTCGACGGAATACATTTTTCGTCAAAAATGTTCGACGGAATCCATTTTTCATCGAAAAACTTCATAAAATCAATTTCTTTTACATTTATTTTATTCATCCATTTTCGACGGAATTCATTTTCCTTCAAAAATCTTCGACGGAATCCTTTTTCCGTCGAAAAACTTCACAAAATCAATTTCTTTTGCATTTATTTTATTCATCCATTTTCGACGGAATTCATTTTCCGTCAAAAATCTTCGGCGGAATCCATTTTCCGTCGAAAAACTTCACAAAATCAATTTCTTTTGCATTTATTTTATTCATCCGTTTTCGACGGAATTTGTTTTCCGTCGAAAAACTTCACAAAATCAATTTATTTTGCATTTATTTTATTCATCCGTTTTCGACGGAATACATTTTTCGTCAAAAATCTTCGACGGAATACATTTTGCGTCGAAAAACTTGATAAAATCAATTTCTTTTGCATTTATTTTATTCATCCATTTTCGACGGAATTCATTTTCCGTCAAAAATCTTCGACGGAATACAATTTTTGTCGAAAAACTTGATAAAATCAATTTCTTTTGCATTTATTTTATTCATCCGTTTTCGACGGAATTCATTTTTTGTCAAAAATATTCGACGGAATCCATTTTCCATCAAAAATCTTCTACGAAATTCATTTTTCGTCGAAAAACTTCAAAAAATCAATTTCTTTTGCATTTATTTTATTAATCCGTTTTCGACGCAATTCTTTTTCCGTCGAAAAACTTCACAAAATCAATTTCTTTTGCATTTATTTTATTTATCCGTTTTCGACGGAATACATTTTCCGTCAAAAATCTTCGACCGAATCCATTTTCCGTCGAAAAACTTCACAAAATCAATTTCTTTTGCATTTATTTTATTCATCCGTTTTCGATGGAATTCATTTTCTGTCAAAAATCTTCGACGGAATCCATTTTCCGTCAAAAATCTTCACAAAAACAATTTCTTTTGCATTTATTTTATTCATCCATTTCCGACGGAATTCATTTTCCGTAAAAAATCTTCGACGAAATCCATTTTCTGTCGAAAAACTTCACAAAATCAATTTCTTTTGCATTTATTTTATTCATCTGTTTTCGACGGAATACATTTTCGTCAAAAATGTTCGACGGAATCCATTTTTCATCGAAAAACTTCATAAAATCAATTTCTTATGCATTTATTTTATTCATCCATTTTCGACGGAATTCATTTTCCGTCAAAAATCTTCGACGGAATCCATTTTCCGTCGAAAAACTTCACAAAATCAATTTCTTTTGCATTTATTTTATTCATCCGTTTTCGAAGGAATTCATTTTCCATCAAAAATCTTCGACGGAAACCATTTTCCATCAAAAATCTTCTACGGAATCCATTTTCCGTCGAAAAACTTCATTTTCGACGGAATTCATTTTCCGTTAAAAATCTTCACAAAATCAATTTCTTTTACATTTATTTTATTAACCGTTTTCGACGGAATACATTTTTCGTCGAAAAACTTGATAAAATCAATTTCTTTTGCATTTATTTTATTCATCCATTTTCGACGGAATTCATTTTCCGTCAAAAATCTTCGACGGAATACATTTTTCGTCGAAAAACTTCATAAAATCAATTTCTTTTGTATTTATTTTATTCATCCATTTTCGATGGTATTCGTTTTCCGTCCAAAATCTTCGACGGAATCCATTTTCCGTCGAAAAACTTCACAAAATCAATTTCTTTTGCATTTATTTTATTCATCCGTTTTCGACGGAATTCATTTTATGTCAAAAATCTTCGACGGAATCCATTTTCCATCAAAAATCTTCTACGAAATCCATTTTCCGTCGAAAAACTTCAAAAAATCAATTTCTTTTGCATTTATTTTATTCATCCATTTTCGACGGAATCCGTTTTCCATCGAAAAATTACACAATATCAATTTTTTTTGAATTTCTTTTATTCATCCATTTTCGACAGAATTCATTTTCCGTCGAAAAACTTCACAAAATATATTTCTTTTGCATTAATTTAATTCATCCATTTTCGACGGAATACATTTTCCGTCAAAAATCTTCGATGGAATCCATTTTCCGTCGAAAAACTTACAAAATCAATTTCCTTTGCATTTATTTTATTAATCCGTTTTCGACGAAATTCTTTTTCCGTCGAAAAACTTCACAAAATCAATTTCTTTTGCATCTATTTTAGTCATCCGTTTTCGACAGAATATATTTTTCGTCAAAAATCTTCGACGGAATCCATTTTTTGTCAAAAATCTTCTACGGAATCCATTTTTCGTCGAAAAACTTCACAAAATCAATTTCTTTTGCATTTATTTTATTCATCCGTTTTCGACGGAATTCATTTTCCGTCAAAAATCTTCGACGGAATCCATTTTCCGTCAAAAATCTTCTACGGAATCCATTTTCCGTCGAAAAACTTCACAAAATCAATTTCTTTTGCATTTATTTTATTCATCAGTTTTCGACGGAATACATTTTTCGTCAAAAATCTTCAACGGAATCCATTTTTCGTAGAAAAATTAATAAAATCAATTTCTTTTGCATTTATTTTATTCATCCATTTTCAATGGAATTCATTTTCCGTAAAAAATCTTCGACGGAATCCATTTTTCGTCGAAAAAATTCATAAAATCAATTTCTTTTGCATTTATTTTATTCATCCATTTTCGACGGAATCCGTTTTCCATCGAAAAATTACACAATATCAATTTTTTTTAATTTATTTTATTCATCCATTTTCGACAGAATTCATTTTCCGTCGAAAAACTTCACAAAATATATTTCTTTTGCATTAATTTAATTCATCCATTTTTGACGGAATACATTTTCCGTCAAAAATCTTCGATGGAATCCATTTTCCGTCGAAAAACTTACAAAATCAATTTCCTTTGCATTTATTTTATTAATCCGTTTTCGACGAAATTCTTTTTCCGTCGAAAAACTTCACAAAATCAATTTCTTTTGCATCTATTTTAGTCATCCGTTTTCGACAGAATATATTTTTCGTCAAAAATCTTCGACGGAATCCATTTTCTGTCAAAAATCTTCTACGGAATCCATTTTTCGTCGAAAAACTTCTCAAAATCAATTTCTTTTGCATTTATTTTATTCATCCGTTTTCGACGGAATTCATTTTCCGTCAAAAATCTTTGACGGAATCCATTTTCCGTCAAAAATCTTCTACGGAATCCATTTTCCGTCGAAAAACTTCACAAAATCAATTTCTTTTGCATTTATTTTATTCATCCGTTTTCGACGGAATACATTTTTCGTCAAAAATCTTCGACGGAATCCATTTTCAGTCGAAAAACTTCACAAAACCAATTTCTTTTGCATTTATTTTATTCATCCATTTTAGACGTAATCCGTTTTCAGTCGAAAATCTTCACAAAATCAATTTCTTTTGCATTTATTTTATTCATCCGTTTTCGATGGAATTCATTTTCCGTCAAAAGTCTTCGACGGAATCCATTTTCCGTCAAAAATCTTCTACGGAATCCGTTTTCCGTCGAAAAACTTCACAAAATAAATTTCTTTTGCATTTATTTTATTCATCCGTTTTCGACGGAATTTGTTTTCCGTCGAAAAACTTCACAAAATCAATTTCTTTTGCATTTATTTTATTCATCCGTTTTCGACGGAATACATTTTTCGTCAAAAATCTTCGACGGAATCCTTTTTTCGTCGAAAAACTTCTTAAAATCAATTTCTTTTGCATTTATTTTATTCATCCATTTTCGACGGAATTCATTTTCCGTCAAAAATCTTCGACGAAATCTATTTTCCGTCGAAAAACTTCACAAAATCAATTTCTTTTGCATTTATTTTATTCATCCGTTTTCGACGGAATTCATTTTCTGTCAAAAATCTTCGACGGAATCCATTTTCCATCAAAAATCTTCTACGAAATTCATTTTCCGTCGAAAAACTTCAAAAAATCAATTTCTTTTGCATTTATTTTATTAATCCGTATTCGACGCAATTCTTTTTCCGTCGAAAAACATCACAAAATCAATTTCTTTTGCATTTATTTTATTCATCCGTTTTCGACGGAATCCATTTTCCGTCGAAAATCTTCGACCTAATCCATTTTCCGTCGAAAAACTTCACAAAATCAATTTCTTTTGCATTTATTTTATTCATCCATTTTCGATGGAATTCATTTTTCGTCAAAAATCTTCGTCGGAATCCATTTTCCGTCAAAAATCTTCACAAAATCAATATCTTTTGCATTTATTTTATTCATCCGTTTTCGACGGAATTTATTTTCCGTCGAAAAACTTCACAAAACCAATTTCTTTTGTATTTATTTTATTCATCCGTTTTCGACGGAATAAATTTTTCGTCAAGAATCTTCGACGAAATCCTTTTTCCGTCGAAAAACTTCACAAAACCAATTTCTTTTGTATTTATTTTATTCATCCGTTTTCGACGGAATAAATTTTTCGTCAAGAATCTTCTACGGAATCCATTTTCCGTCGAAAAACTTCACAAAATAAATTTCTTTTGCATTTATTTTATTCATCCGTTTTCGACGGAATTTGTTTTCCGTCGAAAAACTTCACAAAATCAATTTCTTTTGCATTTATTTTATTCATCCGTTTTCGACGGAATACTTTTTTCGTCAAAAATCTTCAACGGAATCCTTTTTTCGTCGAAAAACTTCATAAAATCATTTTCTTTTGCATTTATTTTATTCATCCATTTTCGACAGAATTCATTTTCCGTCAAAAATCTTCGACGCAATCTATTTTCCGTCGAAAAACTTCACAAAATCAATTTCTTTTGCATTTATTTTATTCATCCGTTTTCGACGGAATTCATTTTCTGTCAAAAATCTTCGACGGAATCCATTTTCCATCAAAAATCTTCTACGAAATTCATTTTCCGTCGAAAAACTTCAAAAAATCAATTTCTTTTGCATTTATTTTATTTATCCGTTTTCGACGCAATTCTTTTTCCGTCGAAAAACATCACAAATTCAATTTCTTTTGCATTTATTTTATTCATCCATTTTCGACGGAATACATTTTCCGTCAAAAATCTTTGACCTAATCCATTTTTCGTCGAAAAACTTCACAAAACCAATTTCTTTTGCATTTATTTTATTCATCCATTTTCGATGGAATTCATTTTTCGTCAAAAATCTTCGACGAAATCCATTTTCCGTCAAAAATCTTCACAAAATCAATTTCTTTTGCATTTATTTTATTCATCCGTTTTCGACGGAATTTGTTTTCCGTCAAGAAACTTCACAAAACCAATTTCTTTTGCATTTATTTTATTCATCCGTTTTGACGAAATTTGTTTTTCGTCGAAAAACTTCAGAAAATCAATTTCTTTTGCATTTATTTTATTAATCCGTTTTCGATTGAATTCATTTACCGTCAAAAATTTTCGACGGAATCCATTTTCCGTCAAAAATCTTCTACGGAATCCATTTTCAGTCGAAAAACTTCACAAAATCAATTTCTTTTGCATTTATTTTATTCATCCGTTTTCGACGGAATTTGTTTTCCGTCGAAAAACTTCACAAAATCAATTTATTTTGCATTTATTTTATTCATCCGTTTTCGACGGAATACATTTTTCGTCAAAAATCTTCGACGGAATACATTTTGCGTCGAAAAACTAGATAAAATCAATTTCTTTAGCATTTATTTTATTCATCCATTTTCGACGGAATTCATTTTCCGTCAAAAATCTTCGACGGAATACAATTTTCGTCGAAAAACTTGATAAAATCAATTTCTTTTGCATTTATTTTATTCATCCATTTTCGACGGTATTCGTTTTCGGTCCAAAATCTTCGACGGAATCCATTTTCCGACGAAAAACTTCACAAAATCAATTTCTTTTGCATTTATTTTATTCATCCGTTTACGACGGAATTCATTTTCCGTTAAAAATCTTCACAAAATCAATTTCTTTTACATTCATTTTATTAACCGTTTTCGACGGAATACATTTTTCGTCGAAAAACTTGATAAAATCAATTTCTTTTGCATTTATTTTATTCATCCATTTTCGACGGAATTCATTTTCCGTCAAAAATCTTCGACGGAATACATTTTTCGTCGAAAAACTTCATAAAATCAATTTCTTTTGTATTTATTTTATTCATCCATTTTCGATGGTATTCGTTTTCCGTCCAAAATCTTCGACGGAATCCATTTTCCGTCGAAAAACTTCACAAAATCAATTTCTTTTGCATTTATTTTATTCATCCGTTTTCGACGGAATTCATTTTATGTCAAAAATCTTCGACGGAATCCATTTTCCATCAAAAATCTTCTACGAAATCCATTTTCCGTCGAAAAACTTCAAAAAATCAATTTCTTTTGCATTTATTTTATTCATCCATTTTCGACGGAATCCGTTTTCCATCGAAAAATTACACAATATCAATTTTTTTTTGAATTTCTTTTATTCATCCATTTTCGACAGAATTCATTTTCCGTCGAAAAACTTCACAAAATCAATTTCCTTTGCATTTATTTTATTAATCCGTTTTCGACGAAATTCTTTTTCCGTCGAAAAACTTCACAAAATCAATTTCTTTTGCATTTATTTTATTCATCCGTTTTCGATGGAATATATTTTTCGTCAAAAATCTTCGACGGAATCCATTTTTTGTCAAAAATCTTCTACGGAATCCATTTTTCGTCGAAAAACTTCACAAAATAAATTTCTTTTGCATTTATTTTATTCATCCGTTTTCGACGGAATTTGTTTTCCGTCGAAAAACTTCACAAAATCAATTTCTTTTGCATTTATTTTATTCATCCGTTTTCAACGGAATACATTTTTCGTCAAAAATCTTCGACGGAATCCTTTTTTCGTCGAAAAACTTCTTAAAATCAATTTCTTTTGCATTTATTTTATTCATCCATTTTCGACGGAATTCATTTTCCGTCAAAAATCTTCGACGAAATCTATTTTCCGTCGAAAAACTTCACAAAATCAATTTCTTTTGCATTTATTTTATTCATCCGTTTTCGACGGAATTCATTTTCTGTCAAAAATCTTCGACGGAATCCATTTTCCATCAAAAATCTTCTACGAAATTCATTTTCCGTCGAAAAACTTCAAAAAATCAATTTCTTTTGCATTTATTTTATTAATCCGTATTCGACGCAATTCTTTTTCCGTCGAAAAACATCACAAAATCAATTTCTTTTGCATTTATTTTATTCATCCGTTTTCGACGGAATCCATTTTCCGTCGAAAATCTTCGACCTAATCCATTTTCCGTCGAAAAACTTCACAAAATCAATTTCTTTTGCATTTATTTTATTCATCCATTTTCGATGGAATTCATTTTTCGTCAAAAATCTTCGTCGGAATCCATTTTCCGTCAAAAATCTTCACAAAATCAATATCTTTTGCATTTATTTTATTCATCCGTTTTCGACGGAATTTATTTTCCGTCGAAAAACTTCACAAAACCAATTTCTTTTGTATTTATTTTATTCATCCGTTTTCGACGGAATAAATTTTTCGTCAAGAATCTTCGACGAAATCCTTTTTCCGTCGAAAAACTTCACAAAACCAATTTCTTTTGTATTTATTTTATTCATCCGTTTTCGGCGGAATAAATTTTTCGTCAAGAATCTTCTACGGAATCCATTTTCCGTCGAAAAACTTCACAAAATAAATTTCTTTTGCATTTATTTTATTCATCCGTTTTCGACGGAATTTGTTTTCCGTCGAAAAACTTCACAAAATCAATTTCTTTTGCATTTATTTTATTCATCCGTTTTCGACGGAATACTTTTTTCGTCAAAAATCTTCAACGGAATCCTTTTTTCGTCGAAAAACTTCATAAAATCATTTTCTTTTGCATTTATTTTATTCATCCATTTTCGACAGAATTCATTTTCCGTCAAAAATCTTCGACGCAATCTATTTTCCGTCGAAAAACTTCACAAAATCAATTTCTTTTGCATTTATTTTATTCATCCGTTTTCGACGGAATTCATTTTCTGTCAAAAATCTTCGACGGAATCCATTTTCCATCAAAAATCTTCTACGAAATTCATTTTCCGTCGAAAAACTTCAAAAAATCAATTTCTTTTGCATTTATTTTATTTATCCGTTTTCGACGCAATTCTTTTTCCGTCGAAAAACATCACAAATTCAATTTCTTTTGCATTTATTTTATTCATCCATTTTCGACGGAATACATTTTCCGTCAAAAATCTTTGACCTAATCCATTTTTCGTCGAAAAACTTCACAAAACCAATTTCTTTTGCATTTATTTTATTCATCCATTTTCGATGGAATTCATTTTTCGTCAAAAATCTTCGACGAAATCCATTTTCCGTCAAAAATCTTCACAAAATCAATTTCTTTTGCATTTATTTTATTCATCCGTTTTCGACGGAATTTGTTTTCCGTCGAAAAACTTCACAAAACCAATTTCTTTTGCATTTATTTTATTCATCCGTTTTGACGAAATTTGTTTTTCGTCGAAAAACTTCAGAAAATCAATTTCTTTTGCATTTATTTTATTAATCCGTTTTCGATTGAATTCATTTACCGTCAAAAATTTTTGACGGAATCCATTTTCCGTCAAAAATCTTCTACGGAATCCATTTTCAGTCGAAAAACTTCACAAAATCAATTTCTTTTGCATTTATTTTATTCATCCGTTTTCGACGGAATTTGTTTTCCGTCGAAAAACTTCACAAAATCAATTTATTTTGCATTTATTTTATTCATCCGTTTTCGACGGAATACATTTTTCGTCAAAAATCTTCGACGGAATACATTTTGCGTCGAAAAACTAGATAAAATCAATTTCTTTAGCATTTATTTTATTCATCCATTTTCGACGGAATTCATTTTCCGTCAAAAATCTTCGACGGAATACAATTTTCGTCGAAAAACTTGATAAAATCAATTTCTTTTGCATTTATTTTATTCATCCATTTTCGACGGTATTCGTTTTCGGTCCAAAATCTTCGACGGAATCCATTTTCCGACGAAAAACTTCACAAAATCAATTTCTTTTGCATTTATTTTATTCATCCGTTTACGACGGAATTCATTTTCCGTTAAAAATCTTCACAAAATCAATTTCTTTTACATTCATTTTATTAACCGTTTTCGACGGAATACATTTTTCGTCGAAAAACTTGATAAAATCAATTTCTTTTGCATTTATTTTATTCATCCATTTTCGACGGAATTCATTTTCCGTCAAAAATCTTCGACGGAATACATTTTTCGTCGAAAAACTTCATAAAATCAATTTCTTTTGTATTTATTTTATTCATCCATTTTCGATGGTATTCGTTTTCCGTCCAAAATCTTCGACGGAATCCATTTTCCGTCGAAAAACTTCACAAAATCAATTTCTTTTGCATTTATTTTATTCATCCGTTTTCGACGGAATTCATTTTATGTCAAAAATCTTCGACGGAATCCATTTTCCATCAAAAATCTTCTACGAAATCCATTTTCCGTCGAAAAACTTCAAAAAATCAATTTCTTTTGCATTTATTTTATTCATCCATTTTCGACGGAATCCGTTTTCCATCGAAAAATTACACAATATCAATTTTTTTTGAATTTCTTTTATTCATCCATTTTCGACGGAATTCATTTTCCATCAAAAAATTTCGACGGAATCCATTTTCCGTCGAAAAACTTCACAAAATCAATTTCCTTTGCATTTATTTTATTAATCCGTTTTCGACGAAATTCTTTTTCCGTCGAAAAACTTCACAAAATCAATTTTTTGCATCTATTTTAGTCATCCGTTTTCGACAGAATATATTTTTCGTCAAAAATCTTCGACGGAATCCATTTTTTGTCAAAAATCTTCTACGGAATCCATTTTTCGTCGAAAAACTTCACAAAATCAATTTCTTTTGCATTTATTTTATTCATCCGTTTTCGACGGAATTCATTTTCCGTCAAAAATCTTCGACGGAATCCATTTTCCGTCAAAAATCTTCTACGGAATCCATTTTCCGTCGAAAAACTTCACAAAATCAATTTCTTTTGCATTTATTTTATTCATCAGTTTTCGACGGAATACATTTTTCGTCAAAAATCTTCAACGGAATCCATTTTTCGTAGAAAAATTAATAAAATCAATTTCTTTTGCATTTATTTTATTCATCCATTTTCAATGGAATTCATTTTCCGTAAAAAATCTTCGACGGAATCCATTTTTCGTCGAAAAAATTCATAAAATCAATTTCTTTTGCATTTTTTTATTCATCCATTTTCGACGGAATCCGTTTTCCATCGAAAAATTACACAATATCAATTTTTTTTAATTTATTTTATTCATCCATTTTCGACAGAATTCATTTTCCGTCGAAAAACTTCACAAAATATATTTCTTTTGCATTAATTTAATTCATCCATTTTTGACGGAATACATTTTCCGTCAAAAATCTTCGATGGAATCCATTTTCCGTCGAAAAACTTACAAAATCAATTTCCTTTGCATTTATTTTATTAATCCGTTTTCGACGAAATTCTTTTTCCGTCGAAAAACTTCACAAAATCAATTTCTTTTGCATCTATTTTAGTCATCCGTTTTCGACAGAATATATTTTTCGTCAAAAATCTTCGACGGAATCCATTTTCTGTCAAAAATCTTCTACGGAATCCATTTTTCGTCGAAAAACTTCTCAAAATCAATTTCTTTTGCATTTATTTTATTCATCCGTTTTCGACGGAATTCATTTTCCGTCAAAAATCTTTGACGGAATCCATTTTCCGTCAAAAATCTTCTACGGAATCCATTTTCCGTCGAAAAACTTCACAAAATCAATTTCTTTTGCATTTATTTTATTCATCCGTTTTCGACGGAATACATTTTTCGTCAAAAATCTTCGACGGAATCCATTTTCAGTCGAAAAACTTCACAAAACCAATTTCTTTTGCATTTATTTTATTCATCCTTTTTAGACGTAATCCGTTTTCAGTCGAAAATCTTCACAAAATCAATTTCTTTTGCATTTATTTTATTCATCCATTTTCGATGGAATTCATTTTCCGTCAAAAGTCTTCGACGGAATCCATTTTCCGTCAAAAATCTTCTACGGAATCCGTTTTCCGTCGAAAAACTTCACAAAATAAATTTCTTTTGCATTTATTTTATTCATCCGTTTTCGACGGAATTTGTTTTCCGTCGAAAAACTTCACAAAATCAATTTCTTTTGCATTTATTTTATTCATCCGTTTTCAACGGAATACATTTTTCGTCAAAAATCTTCGACGGAATCCTTTTTTCGTCGAAAAACTTCTTAAAATCAATTTCTTTTGCATTTATTTTATTCATCCATTTTCGACGGAATTCATTTTCCGTCAAAAATCTTCGACGAAATCTATTTTCCGTCGAAAAACTTCACAAAATCAATTTCTTTTGCATTTATTTTATTCATCCGTTTTCGACGGAATTCATTTTCTGTCAAAAATCTTCGACGGAATCCATTTTCCATCAAAAATCTTCTACGAAATTCATTTTCCGTCGAAAAACTTCAAAAAATCAATTTCTTTTGCATTTATTTTATTAATCCGTATTCGACGCAATTCTTTTTCCGTCGAAAAACATCACAAAATCAATTTCTTTTGCATTTATTTTATTCATCCGTTTTCGACGGAATCCATTTTCCGTCGAAAATCTTCGACCTAATCCATTTTCCGTCGAAAAACTTCACAAAATCAATTTCTTTTGCATTTATTTTATTCATCCATTTTCGATGGAATTCATTTTTCGTCAAAAATCTTCGTCGGAATCCATTTTCCGTCAAAAATCTTCACAAAATCAATATCTTTTGCATTTATTTTATTCATCCGTTTTCGACGGAATTTATTTTCCGTCGAAAAACTTCACAAAACCAATTTCTTTTGTATTTATTTTATTCATCCGTTTTCGACGGAATAAATTTTTCGTCAAGAATCTTCGACGAAATCCTTTTTCCGTCGAAAAACTTCACAAAACCAATTTCTTTTGTATTTATTTTATTCATCCGTTTTCGACGGAATAAATTTTTCGTCAAGAATCTTCTACGGAATCCATTTTCCGTCGAAAAACTTCACAAAATAAATTTCTTTTGCATTTATTTTATTCATCCGTTTTCGACGGAATTTGTTTTCCGTCGAAAAACTTCACAAAATCAATTTCTTTTGCATTTATTTTATTCATCCGTTTTCGACGGAATACATTTTTCGTCAAAAATCTTCAACGGAATCCTTTTTTCGTCGAAAAACTTCATAAAATCATTTTCTTTTGCATTTATTTTATTCATCCATTTTCGACAGAATTCATTTTCCGTCAAAAATCTTCGACGCAATCTATTTTCCGTCGAAAAACTTCACAAAATCAATTTCTTTTGCATTTATTTTATTCATCCGTTTTCGACGGAATTCATTTTCTGTCAAAAATCTTCGACGGAATCCATTTTCCATCAAAAATCTTCTACGAAATTCATTTTCCGTCGAAAAACTTCAAAAAATCAATTTCTTTTGCATTTATTTTATTTATCCGTTTTCGACGCAATTCTTTTTCCGTCGAAAAACATCACAAAATCAATTTCTTTTGCATTTATTTTATTCATCCATTTTCGACAGAATTCATTTTCCGTCAAAAATCTTCGACGGAATCCATTTTTCGTCGAAAAACTTCACAAAACCAATTTCTTTTGCATTTATTTTATTCATCCATTTTCGATGGAATTCATTTTTCGTCAAAAATCTTCGACGAAATCCATTTTCCGTCAAAAATCTTCACAAAATCAATTTCTTTTGCATTTATTTTATTCATCCGTTTTCGACGGAATTTGTTTTCCGTCGAAAAACTTCACAAAACCAATTTCTTTTGCATTTATTTTATTCATCCGTTTTTGACGAAATTTGTTTTTCGTCGAAAAACTTCAGAAAATCAATTTCTTTTGCATTTATTTTATTAATCCGTTTTCGATTGAATTCATTTACCGTCAAAAATTTTCGACGGAATCCATTTTCCGTCAAAAATCTTCTACGGAATCCATTTTCAGTCGAAAAACTTCACAAAATCAATTTCTTTTGCATTTATTTTATTCATCCGTTTTCGACGGAATTTGTTTTCCGTCGAAAAACTTCACAAAATCAATTTATTTTGCATTTATTTTATTCATCCGTTTTCGACGGAATACATTTTTCGTCAAAAATCTTCGACGGAATACATTTTGCGTCGAAAAACTAGATAAAATCAATTTCTTTTGCATTTATTTTATTCATCCATTTTCGACGGAATTCATTTTCCGTCAAAAATCTTCGACGGAATACAATTTTCGTCGAAAAACTTGATAAAATCAATTTCTTTTGCATTTATTTTATTCATCCATTTTCGACGGTATTCGTTTTCCGTCCAAAATCTTCGACGGAATCCATTTTCCGACGAAAAACTTCACAAAATCAATTTCTTTTGCATTTATTTTATTCATCCGTTTACGACGGAATTCATTTTCTGTCAAAAATCTTCGACGGAATCCATTTTCCATCAAAAATATTCTACGAAATCCATTTTCCGTCGAAAAACTCCAAAAAATCAATTTCTTTTGCATTTATTTTATTCATCCATTTTCGACGGAATACATTTTCCGTCAAAAATTTTCGACCTAATCCATTTTCCGTCGAAAAACTTCACAAAATCAATTTCTTTTGCATTTATTTTATTCATCCATGTTCGATGGAATTTATTTTCCGTCAAAAATCTTCGACGGAATCCATTTTCCGTCAAAAATCTTCACAAAATCAATTTCTTTTGCATTTATTTTATTCATCCGTTTTCGACAGAATTTGTTTTCCGTCGAAAAACTTCACAAAATCAATTTCTTTTGCATTTATTTTATTCATCCGTTTTCGACGGAATACATTTTTCGTCAAAAATGTTCGACGGAATCCATTTTTCATCGAAAAACTTCATAAAATCAATTTCTTTTGCATTTATTTTATTCATCCGTTTTTGACGGAATTTGTTGTTCGTCGAAAAACTTCAGAAAATCAATTTCTTTTGCATTTATTTTATTAATCCGTTTTCGATGGAATTCATTTGCCGTCAAAAATTTTCGACGGAATCCATTTTCCGTCAAAAATCTTCTACGGAATCCATTTTCATTCGAAAAATTTCACAAAATCAATTTCTTTTGCATTTATTTTATTCATCCGTTTTCGACGGAATTCATTTTCCGTCAAAAATCTTCGACGGAATCCATTTTCCATCAAAAATCTTCTACGAAATTCATTTTTCGTCGAAAAACTTCAAAAAATCAAAATCAATTTTTTTGAAAAACTTCACAAAATCAATTTATTTTGCATTTATTTTATTCATCCGTTTTCGACGGAATACATTTTTCGTCAAAAATCTTCGACGGAATACATTTTGCGTCGAAAAACTAGATAAAATCAATTTCTTTTGCATTTATTTTATTCATCCATTTTCGACGGAATTCATTTTCCGTCAAAAATCTTCGACGGAATACAATTTTCGTCGAAAAACTTGATAAAATCAATTTCTTTTGCATTTATTTTATTCATCCATTTTCGACGGTATTCGTTTTCCGTCCAAAATCTTCGACGGAATCCATTTTCCGTCGAAAAACTTCACAAAATCAATTTCTTTTGCATTTATTTTATTCATCCGTTTACGACGGAATTCATTTTCTGTCAAAAATCTTCGACGGAATCCATTTTCCATCAAAAATATTCTACGAAATCCATTTTCCGTCGAAAAACTCCAAAAAATCAATTTCTTTTGCATTTATTTTATTCATCCATTTTCGACGGAATACATTTTCCGTCAAAAATTTTCGACCTAATCCATTTTCCGTCGAAAAACTTCACAAAATCAATTTCTTTTGCATTTATTTTATTCATCCATGTTCGATGGAATTTATTTTCCGTCAAAAATCTTCGACGGAATCCATTTTCCGTCAAAAATCTTCACAAAATCAATTTCTTTTGCATTTATTTTATTCATCCGTTTTCGACAGAATTTGTTTTCCGTCGAAAAACTTCACAAAATCAATTTCTTTTGCATTTATTTTATTCATCCGTTTTCGACGGAATACAATTTTCGTCAAAAATGTTCGACGGAATCCATTTTTCATCGAAAAACTTCATAAAATCAATTTCTTTTGCATTTATTTTATTCATCCGTTTTTGACGGAATTTGTTGTTCGTCGAAAAACTTCAGAAAATCAATTTCTTTTGCATTTATTTTTTTAATCCGTTTTCGATGGAATTCATTTGCCGTCAAAAATTTTCGACGGAATCCATTTTCCGTCAAAAATCTTCTACGGAATCCATTTTCAGTCGAAAAATTTCACAAAATCAATTTCTTTTGCATTTATTTTATTCATCC
The DNA here is from genome assembly GCA_032173675.1 of Gastrolobium villosum. Taxonomy (NCBI): domain Eukaryota; kingdom Viridiplantae; phylum Streptophyta; class Magnoliopsida; order Fabales; family Fabaceae; genus Gastrolobium; species Gastrolobium villosum. Next base: position 16,822 of record JAVKPL010003833.1, read on the forward strand.
GTTTTCGACGAAATTCATTTTCTGTCAAAAATCTTCGACGGAATCCATTTTCCATCAAAAATCTTCTACGAAAATCATTTTTCGTCGAAAAACTTCAAAAAATCAATTTCTTTTGCATTTATTTTACTAATCCGTTTTCGACGCAATTCTTTTTCCGTCGAAAAACTTCACAAAATCAATTTCTTTTGCATTTATTTTATTCATCCGTTTTCGACGGAATACATTTTCCGTCAAAAATCTTCGACCGAATCCATTTTTCTTCGAAAAACTTCACAAAATCAATTTCTTTTGCATTTATTTTATTCATCCGTTTTCGATGGAATTCATTTTCCGTCAAAAATCTTCGACGGAATCCATTTTCCGTCAAAAATCTTCACAAAAACAATTTCTTTTGCATTTATTTTATTCATCCGTTTTCGACGGAATTTGTTTTCCGTCGAAAAACTTCACAAAATCAATTTCTTTTGCATTTATTTTATTCATCCGTTTTCGACGGAATACATTTTCGTCAAAAATGTTCGACGGAATCCATTTTTCATCGAAAAACTTCATAAAATCAATTTCTTATGCATTTATTTTATTCATCCATTTTCGACGGAATTCATTTTCCGTCAAAAATCTTCGACGGAATCCATTTTCCGTCGAAAAACTTCACAAAATCAATTTCTTTTGCATTTATTTTATTCATCCGTTTTCGAAGGAATTCATTTTCCATCAAAAATCTTCGACGGAAACCATTTTCCATCAAAAATCTTCTACGGAATCCATTTTCCGTCGAAAAACTTCATTTTCGACGGAATTCATTTTCCGTTAAAAATCTTCACAAAATCAATTTCTTTTACATTTATTTTATTAATCCGTTTTCGACGGAATACATTTTTCGTCGAAAAACTTGATAAAATCAATTTCTTTTGCATTTATTTTATTCATCCATTTTCGACGGAATTCATTTTCCGTCAAAAATCTTCGACGGAATACATTTTTCGTCGAAAAATTTCATAAAATCAATTTATTTTGCATTTATTTTATTCATCCATTTTCGACGGTATTCGTTTTCCGTCCAAAATCTTCGACGGAATCCATTTTCCGTCGAAAAACTTCACAAAATCAAATTCTTTTGCATTTATTTTATTCATCCGTTTTCGACGGAATTCATTTTCTGTCAAATATCTTAGACGGAATCCATTTTCCAAAAATCAAAAACTTCAAAAAATCAATTTCTTTTGCATTTATTTTATTAATCCGTTTTCGACGCAATTCTTTTTCCGTTGAAAAACTTCACAAAATCAATTTCTTTTGCATTTATTTTATTCATCCGTTTTCGACGGAATACATTTTCCGTCAAAAAAATTCGACCTAATCCATTTTCCGTCGAAAAACTTCACAAAATCAATCTCTTTTGCATTTATTTTATTCATCCATGTTCGATGGAATTTATTTTCCGTCAAAAATATTCGACGGAATCCATTTTCCGTCAAAAATCTTCACAAAATCAATTTCTTTTGCATTTATTTTATTCATCCGTTTTCGACGGAATACATTTTTCGTCAAAAATGTTCGACGGAATCCATTTTTCATCGAAAAACTTCATAAAATCAATTTCTTTTACATTTATTTTATTCATCCATTTTCGACGGAATTCATTTTCCTTCAAAAATCTTCGACGGAATCCTTTTTCCGTCGAAAAACTTCACAAAATCAATTTCTTTTGCATTTATTTTATTCATCCATTTTCGACGGAATTCATTTTCCGTCAAAAATCTTCGACGGAATCCATTTTCCGTCGAAAAACTTCACAAAATCAATTTCTTTTGCATTTATTTTATTCATCCGTTTTCGACGGAATACATTTTTCGTCAAAAATCTTCGACGGAATACATTTTGCGTCGAAAAACTTGATAAAATCAATTTCTTTTGCATTTATTTTAATCATCCATTTTCGACGGAATTCATTTTCCGTCAAAAATCTTCGACGGAATACATTTTTCGTCGAAAAACTTCATAAAATCAATTTCTTTTGCATTTATTTTATTCATCCATTTTCGACGGTATCCGTTTTCCATCGAAAAATTACACAATATCAATTTTTTTTGAATTTATTTTATTCATCCATTTTCGACAGAATTCATTTTCTAAAAAACTTCACAAAATATATTTCTTTTGCATTAATTTAATTCATCCATTTTCGACGGAATACATTTTCCGTCAAAAATCTTCGATGGAATCCATTTTCCGTCGAAAAACTTACAAAATCAATTTCCTTTGCATTTATTTTATTAATCCGTTTTCGACGAAATTCTTTTTCCGTCGTAAAACTTCACAAAATCAATTTCTTTTGCATCTATTTTAGTCATCCGTTTTCGACAGAATATATTTTTCGTCAAAAATCTTCGACGGAATCCATTTTCTGTCAAAAATCTTCTACGGAATCCATTTTTCGTCGAAAAACTTCACAAAATCAATTTCTTTTGCATTTATTTTATTCATCCGTTTTCGACGGAATTCATTTTCCGTCAAAAATCTTCGACGGAATCCATTTTCCGTCAAAAATCTTCTACGGAATCCATTTTCCGTCGAAAAACTTCACAAAATCAATTTCTTTTGCATTTATTTTATTCATCCGTTTTCGACGGAATACATTTTTCGTCAAAAATCTTCAACGGAATCCATTTTTCGTCGAAAAATTAATAAAATCAATTTCTTTTGCATTTATTTTATTCATCCATTTTCAATGGAATTCATTTTCCGTCAAAAATCTTCGACGGAATCCATTTTTCGTCGAAAAAATTCATAAAATCAATTTCTTTTGCATTTATTTTATTCATCCATTTTCGACGGAATCCGTTTTCCATCGAAAAATTACACAATATCAATTTTTTTTAATTTATTTTATTCATCCATTTTCGACAGAATTCATTTTCCGTCGAAAAACTTCACAAGATATATTTCTTTTGCATTAATTTAATTCATCCATTTTCGACGGAATACATTTTCCGTCAAAAATCTTCGATGGAATCCATTTTCCGTCGAAAAACTTACAAAATCAATTTCCTTTGCATTTATTTTATTAATCCGTTTTCGACGAAATTCTTTTTCCGTCGAAAAACTTCACAAAATCAATTTATTTTGCATCTATTTTAGTCATCCGTTTTCAACAAAATATATTTTTCGTCAAAAATCTTCGACGGAATCCATTTTCTGTCAAAAATCTTCTACGGAATCCATTTTTCGTCGAAAAACTTCTCAAAATCACTTTCTTTTGCATTTATTTTATTCATCCGTTTTCGACGGAATTCATTTTCCGTCAAAAATCTTTGACGGAATCCATTTTCCGTCAAAAATCTTCTACGGAATCCATTTTCCGTCGAAAAACTTCACAAAATCAATTTCTTTTGCATTTATTTTATTCATCCGTTTTCGACGGAATACATTTTTCGTCAAAAATCTTCGACGGAATCCATTTTCTGTCGAAAAACATCATAAAACCAATTTCTTTTGCATTTATTTTATTCATCCATTTTAGACGTAATCCG
>JAVKPL010003834.1:0-20628 GCA_032173675.1 Gastrolobium villosum
TTTAATAAAGGGAAATCATCTTTTGAATCACCATGGTATACAGTCGGTGAAGAAATCTGAAATAAGCATGCCTCCATCTCCTATTGAATAATATGGGACCAAAAACTCCCCAAAATCCCGATGCAAATCCGATTCCCAAGCCCATATAGAACCATGAATATACTTCAGATTTATCATCATCATCATCATCATCTTCTCCCATCAGATTTGTATTATGCTGTTTTTCATCTTGTGGGCATATCTGGGTAAGTGGAGGTCCACAAAGTTCATTATCACCCATATAACTAAGATTTGTGAAACCTTGAAGTTGGGTCCCCGATGGGATTTTGCCCATAAAATTGTTGAAGGATAGGTTCAAGTCACCAAGAAAAGACAAACCAGACATGGACTGTGGAATTTGTCCTGAGAGACGATTGCTTGAGAGATCAATGGACTCCAACTGTTTCAAGTTTCCAATTTCATCTGGAATCGTCCCTTCTAATTGATTATGGGACAAATTCATTGATTGCAATCTAGTCAGCATGAAAATCTCTAAAGGCACTGTTCCAGACAAATTGTTGCTTGAAAGATCAATAGCATACATCAAATCCTTATATCGTAATTCATTGCCTTTTATGGGCATCGTGAAACCGAAAGAAATGAATATTGGGTCAATATCAGGTACTTCAACTCTAATGCCGAACTCACCAATTGAAGCATGATCAGAAAACATGGTTGTGATGTTATGGAGGCAGTTGGGTATTGGTCCTGATAATGTATTGTTTGCAAAATCCATGACCATTAGGGAATTAATTTGGCATATCTGTGTGGGGATATTGCCACTGAATTGGTTCGAGCTCAGTCGAAGAGCTTTTGCGCTCCCCATCCAGCTTGGTATAGCTCCGGAGAAGTTATTTTCACCTAGATTAAGGATCCAAAGATTCTGGCAATATTTTAGTGACAAAGGTACTTCTCCAAAGAACTTATTGCCATGTAAATCCAATGAAATGAGGTTAGACAAGGATCCCAAGGAATGAGGAATCATTCCTGTTAGGTTATTCTTCCCCAAACCAACATGACGCAATAATTTCCAGTCATTCCAACAATCCATGAGTTCTCCAGATAAGAGATTATAGCTCAAATCTATAAGCGTTAATCTGTTTTCTTCTACCATCTTGTGACACAGTAGAGGAGAGATGGATCCAGTCAAAGAGTTATTATATAAATTCAAAACAACCACTTTCGCTGATACTAGAGGCAAGCCACCTCCCAAATTATTGGATTCCAACCAAACAACTGTCGAGTTTAGCAACACATTTGACATGTCCCCGTTGATTGTATTGTTGAATAGAGACAAAAATTCAATTTGAGTAGCAAAATTCCAAAACTTGTCAAGAGGTTCAAATGAAGCATGTGAGTTTTCAATGAATAGAAGTTTGAGAGAACTCTGTGTAAATAGCCATGAAGGAAGTTTGTCAGTCACATATCCCAACGAAATATGTTCAAGTTGAAATGGAGGGACCCATTCAGGATCAAAATCAAAGACCAAGGCTTGCGAGCTCAAGGAAAGTTGCTTCAAATTTGAAAGAGATAATAAATTTCGTTCAGACACAATTCCTGACAAGGAATTATCCCTAACTTCCATGATCTCCAAGTTGAAGAGTTGCCCAAGACTTTCTGGAAGATTTCCATTCAAAAGATTTGACTCGAGTTCCAATACAATCAAGGATGATAGATTTCCCAAACTTGTGGGAATTGGGCCAGAAAATGAATTAAAAGAAAGATCAAAATCTCGTAGTTGTTCAAGTTGCCCGATCCAATCTGGAATGGGTCCATCCAGATTATTATCTGACAAAAACAAGGATTTGATGCTTCCATGATTTGGCAATATTTTAGATAGTTGGCCATGTATCCTATTGTGACTCAGGTCAATATGAGAGATGTGAGAACTGAGATTGAATAACCAACTTGGCAACTCGAATATAAAAAGATTGTCAGCAAGATCTAAAACTTGAAGTGAAGTAAAATTAGCATACTGAAGAGACGGATAGATGTTTTCAAGCTGACAACTCTGCAAGTGTAACTCTACAAGTGAAGGTAGCATGGACGTCACTGACTGAAGCCAGTCAATTTCCTTATGAAGATCAAGACCACCAAGATTAAGATATTGCAAGGAGGAAAGACGAGACATCCAATGGAGATTAGGGATGAGAATATCAGAATTATATGATGATAAATCAAGATAATGGAGGTTGGAGGAGTTTCCACACAGATGAGGAGGTGTATTTCTTGACAAGTTATCACATTTATGGCTACCCATTGAATTATATTGGATAGCCTGGAAGTCATTGTTGCTCAAATTCAGGTAGCTTAAATATTCAAGTTCAAGTAAAGATAAGAATATTGAATTCACCTGTTAGGCAGTGTGATTTGTCCTCCTCCTCCATTCCATAAACAAAGGTTGTGACAGATTGATTTGTATGACAAGGGAGATTGAGCTCTGTAACTCTGCCTGTGATATTGTCACACTGAACTCCTTTCCACTCACAACAATCATGTTCAGTGAACCAAGAGGAGAGCAAGCCTGAAGGATCTATGACTCCTTGTTTGAAATGTAGAAGTGTGTTCATGTCCTTCTCATTGCAATGAACTTTGGAACTGCACATAACTGAGTTGAACATGATTACACATAGCAACCAAAGCAAAGCGAATTTAGTATTGAAGGGAGAGGAATCCATGATCATGCAAGAAGATGGGTCGAGGATGTTAAGGCATTACCATCCAACTAAACTATTTATATGATTTGAGTTCGTCTTCCATAAACGAGGACATTATGGGAAATCCAGGTTTTTTCGAGGTGGCGCATTTCCTTTTGTTTTATCTAATGTATGATATTAAGGAAGGGCCTATCGCGTATGTCTTTAAATTCTATATCACAATTATGTCTCTACTACTTTTATATCTTTTCAGCATTTCATATTTAAAACAATGGAAAAATGTGTCTTATTATAAAGGATATAAAGTTGTGTCATTTCAAGTGAAAAAAAGAGAGATAAAGAGTGGACAACAAAAACTAAATGTGAGTTTTATATTTTTGTGAAAGTAACAAGTTATATAATTTAAAAGGAAAAACATTTTTACCTTAAAACAATATTTCGATCCATAAGGATGGAGGAAGTCTTACCTCGTCCATGGAATTCGTTAAACTCATTTGATATGAGATGTGCATGAGAATTTGTTTCTGTAAAAATAATTTATTTAAAATTGCTGTTGATCACCGATCGACTATGGTAACTTTTAAATTATGGCCTTTTTTTCATTTATTATTTTCAATTAAAAATGTAAATGATATGTTTTTTTAACATATTTTCGAATTAAATAATCCCAATTCACTTTTTATTAATGAGACTCACATAAAATTTACTTAAAAATAAAAAATATATTACACAATATGTGTGGTTAATTAACCTTTCTTTTAGTATTCAAAGCCATACAAGCTACATGTTGGGAACTCGGTTCCCTCAACTCGGCTAAGAAGTCTTCTCGTGGGAGACAGTTAACAAGATCCTAGATCTCGGATCTTATAATAGCCCAAAATAATTAATTAGCAAAATACATGTGATTAGATAATTAAGCATGTATTAGTGAGTAAAAATAAACAAAGTCTCTTATAAAATTAAATGGGGTCACTTTTGAGGTAAAAAAGTGTACTCTGTGAAAATTAAGGGGTATAAATGGGTGTAGACAAAAGTGCCCGAAATATAAAAATGGAAGTAGAAATATTCCTAGAAAAATATTCCAGACTGTTGGGTAAAGTTTGGTAATTAATGGAGTTGAATAGATAGATGAACCAATACCCACTTAACATGTGTTAAGTGGCAAGCCACTTGGAACCCTTATTTCCCACCCAACCCGTCGCGCAGAAACAGAGAGAAGAAAAGAAGGGAAAAGAAGGAAGGAAAAGAAGAGAAAAAGAAGAGAGGAAGGAGAAGAGAAAACCCTAGGGGGATCAAACCTTGATGGTTTTGAGTGATTCCAAAGCCTAAACCACTCCAAATCTTCCCCTCTTTCACAATCCTAGCTTGGGTCTTGGTGGGGAGTTGTGTGGTTTGAGATTTTTCTTCTCAAAGTTGCGAACCATGTGGAGAAATTGAGAGATTTGTTGGTTTCTACCTCCATGGAAGCTTGAGGAACCCTCACCCCTTGATTGTGCAACACTTGGTGGTAAGATTTCATCCCTTGAACTCTATTTTCATGAAGAATCCATGATTTAGGTTTTGGATGAATAGTGTTTTGGGGTTTATGGTTATGTGAGTAAATGGGCTATGTTCTAGGAAGATTGAGGCCTAGAGTATGTTGAGAAAAATGCTAGGAATGGCATTTAATCGGTGAAAATAAGTTTATATAGTCATATGATTTTGTTTGGAAAATTACAAAATTATGCATTTGACTATGGTTTGGCTTGTTGGTGTAATCAATGGTTTGGTTTGGGTTGATTGTTGATATTGTCCATGTGATGCTTAGGATTGAGGCATTTGGACCAACCGTGAATAACCAACCGTTGGAGCAAGCTATGGAGCTCGGTTAGCTCCTTGAAGTTAATGTTGTGTTGTGAAGATTGGTGAAGAACAAAGGTTTAGTTGGAAGCTTTGAGGTAAGCCTTCGGACCTTGGGTGTAATTCCCTTTATTGTTCCACCAAGCCCTGAATGGGTAATGGTGTGTTGTTGTATATAAATGCAATGAAATAGAGTAATGATTCGTTATATGTATTTGCATGCTTTGGTGTGACATAGGATGGTGTTTCCCTATGTTGGTATGTTGCATGACGATGCGTAAATCATACTTGGTAGTTTAGCTGGCCAGTAGGACTATTTGCATCTGAGTATCCTTAGGACAGCTCGAGAGCTCGAGGGATTTCTCCTGGAGATGTTTTGTACACTTGCATGAATATGTATTTGCTGCATTATTATTGTCATTGCTATTACACTGTTATTGAACTATGGGGTGGAGAGATGCTCCAAGGACCCCTGGTTTACTGGATATATTCGTATATCTCACCCCGTGTGGTTGGGGACCCCCTTTCAGGAAAGGATGCTGCAGGAGCCTCTGATGGCAAGTGGCCATACTTGAAGTAAATGGACATAGGAAGACTTAGGGTCATTTGATTAAGCATGCTATTTTGTAATTCATATGTACAAGATTGTAAATGAAAGTCATTTGTTATATGCATGCTATGTTTAATTGGTTGGACTTAGCCTATGCTCATCCCCTTTGGTATCTCTTTTGTTGATGGGAGCCAATGAGTGATCATAGTGTTTTGTAGCTAAGTCCCATAATTTGTAATTGAAACTTGTAAACATGATGTAATGTTGTAATTATTGGGTATTTGCATATATGATGAAATGATATGTATGCCTCTATTGTGTATGAGTATCTAGAGAGACTAGAATTCATGTATTGAAAGGATTATATGATGTAAATTAGGTGAAAGAAGACCTTTAGGTTGGAAAACCAATCCAAAACAAAGATACCCTGTCTTGTGGTCCAATTTTCGTATCCTATACGATAGATTTGGATCCTTGTGTCTTGATGGAAGTTGTAGATATGTTTCTTAGCTTTCCATAGAGACCAAGATTGTGTAATTTGGATAAGTATAACTCAAGTTATGGTTAAAACACCACAGGTAGGTCAAACTGCCCTGTTTTGGGTGCTTGCTCCCGAATGTCCACGCTTGGAGCGTGGGATCCACGCTTGGAGCGCCCACCTTTTGACTGTCCACGCTCGAAGCGTGGGATCCACGCTTGAAGCGTAGGGGTCCTGGGAAATTCAGCATTCCATTTCGTAAAAACCTCATAACTTGGGCTACGGTGCTCCGATTTGAGCGCGGTTTGAACCCACGCGTAAGTAATGAAAAATCCTATAATATTATGGGCAAATGGAGACCGTAATAAATGAAATGAAAGTATGGTATTAAGCTTTAAGTATGTTATTCCGCAATGCACTATGGTTATGGTCACGCAATTGGGTAATTTTAATTCGGCTTGCTTTAAAAGAAAAATTTAACCGGATTTTAATTGCACCAATGTGATTGTAACTGCGCTTAATATCATAAGTCAATGTTAACAAACCGGTTCTAGAACGGGGTGTTACATTTTATGGTATCAGAGCAGTTTTGTAGGGAAACTTATGGACTATTGTTATTTGTGTTTGTTGTTTAATGCTTTGTAGTTGTTTTGGGTACTCTTGATGATTATTGCATTTGTGATCACTTAGTGTGAGCCTGATCAACTCATTTCTGGGTGTAACTTGTGTAGTGTCATGACGAGGAACCGGAATAATGCCGAGGCATCGAATGCAAACGCTCAGCCAGATCCTGTTTTGGCTGCTTTGGTTAGGCCACGAGGTGGTCGTGGGGCAACAGTTGGGCAGCCGGATCCTATAGTTGAAACCCTGGCAGTTGTGCACAGGGAGTTGGAAGTTAGTCGTCGAGCTAACGAAAATCTACTCAAAACAAATGAGGACACGCGGAATGCTATGACCGCAATGATGAACGAGCTGAGGGCGATGAGGGGTGCTAGACCCGAGAACCGACAACCCTCTCCTCCTCCTCACACTGCCACGCCTACTCCACCTACTCACAATGAAGAAGACGGAGCGGGTAATAATGAGGGTGAAGCAAGTCACCACTCAGGTAGTCATAGCCAGCACACTGAGGTGCGTCAACCGCATGCAGAACATGTTGATGAGCACGAAGCCGAAGAAAGAAGATTAATGGCTTTCAGAAAACATAAACCTCCTTCTTTTAAAGGAGAATATGACCCTATGGTGGCAGCGAAATGGCTCCAAGCTATGGAGAAGATTTTCAGGGTTATGAGATGCCCTGATGCATTGAAATTGGTCTACTCCGTTTACATGTTGGAAGAGGAAGCGGAGGATTGGTGGACTAATACTGTGCAGCCTTTAGAAGCTGAAGGCCGGGAAATTACATGGCGATTGTTTGAGACGCTGTTCTTGGACAACTATTTTCCTAGGGAGGCTAGGGAAAGGAAGCAGAATGAGTACAACGATTTGAAGCAAGGGTCAATGTCTATTGATCAATATTTTGCCAAGTTCAATGAATTGGTGAAATATGCTAATTATGGGAGAGCTTTACCCACATCGGCTGAGATGACCTCCAAGTTTCAGTGGGGTCTGAATGAGAAGATGTCCCGGAAGATGTCAAACTGTGACATCCGAGAGTTTAGTCGGTTTGTGAACCAGTGCCGGAAGGTAGAAGAGGTGTATGGTGTGTCCAGTACCAAGAAGCCTTCTGAGGCCCAAGCACCTACTTCCAATAAAGCAACGGGCTCTGGTTATTGGAAGAATAAAAAGATGAAAGATAAGAAGCTGAGTGCGAACAACCCAGCAAATATATTCAAGAGGCCGGGGACTCAGAAGAATTTTGTTGATAGAGGACCTCCTCCTAAGTGTAAAGGATGTGGGAGGGAGCATAGAGGCCAGTGTGCCACCGGTGAAATTATATGTTATAAATGTGGAAGGCCCAGCCATTACTCGAGACAATGTCCTCAGACTGAAGTGAGGACTATGGCAGTTCAAGCTGCGGCTGTTCCTGTTTCTGTTGTTCCTCCCATGATCGAGGCACAGACGGTGGGTAGAGTATACACCATGGACCGTCAGCAATCAGAAAAGGCTCCAAATCTTGTGAAAGGTATAATTTATATTGATAATATGGATATTGAAGTTTTGTTTGACTCGGGAGCTACACACTCCTGTATGTCTGATTTTATGGCCATTGGGCTAAACTTGCAAATGTACGACATTTCTCCTCCGATGAAAGTGGTGACTGCTACTGGAGAGAAGTGTTACACATCAGTGTTATGCAAGGATGTGGAATTTAAATATGAAGGCTGTAACAGCCCGTGTTAACCCGGTCTGTTAACACACTATCGTATTAAGCCACGCTTAATTAAAATGCGGAATAACTTTTTCTTTAATTCAATTATGACGTCATTAACTTAACCAACTTGATTACTTAATCATTTTCATAAAAATACTGCCTGTATGTAAATTGCAAGACAACTAACTGAATACCTCGTACATAAATATAAGTGAGTATCTAAAGCCACAGGTCTACACAAGTAGCCTGGGTCAAAATCCTGATACTTTAATTACAGCATTAAACCAAAAGACAATAGCCAAACCATGTGGCATGGACAAACCCCATGCTCACCAAATAAGGCAACAACGCCCAATAACAGTCATAACATAAACTCAGCAGAAACATAAACAACAGTAGGAAAACATAATAGCAGTCAGCATATCATCAATCAGCTCAACTCTGGCCTCCTGCCACCTGAGCCCTCAACATTACCTGATCCTGAAATAAGCGTCCCCAAACGTGGGGTGAGATCTCTAACAAGAAATCTCAGTAAGACAAGGGGTCCTCAAGGAGTCTCCACCCCAAGCTCACTTACATGTGTAATATAAGTTCTAAAAACAGTATTTACAATATAAGTTCCAAAACTATGCGATGCAGCAATTAATCATGTCATGTGTGCATATCAAATCTACTGGCCAGAGAAATGTAGGAATACGTCTATGCCTACATGAGTACATGGATACTACCTGCACCTCACCCACATGCTTCTCCATCTTGTATGTACTACATACTCAGGATTGCCGTCTAGGTGGACACCACATGCATCAATAAATGCTCATTACATATAAACAGCTCAACAGCATTTCCAAAATAATCAAAGCATGTAACACAGCATGCATAAACCCATCCCCATGGGACATGGTGGAACATCAAAATGGCTAAACCGAGGACACGAAAGTTTACCTTGCAAGCTAGCTATCCAACCCAAGAGTCCAACCACTCACTAGTCCACAAACAGCAGTATCACGATCTGATATGGACCAATAATACATCAATATTAATGTACAACAAGCATACAACTTAAAGACTACGCCTTTCTTTTACGTTTTACGTCTTAAGGCTTCCAACAAAGCCATAAGCCCTTAATCATATGATTCTGACTTAGTTCCTTTAATTACAGAAGTTCAACTTCCTTAAACTAGGGTCCACACACACCCCATAGCTTACTGTTCACACAGTACAGCTACTGTCTGCGCAGAACCCAGGATATCCGGATATCATGAAGAACATATCCGGATATGTCATATCCGGATATCACACTGGACATATCCGGATATGTCATATCCGGATACCCAGATCCCATATCCGGATATCAATATCCAGATACCATATCCGGATACTGATATCCGGATATCTGTTCGACGAATATCCGGATATCTCACGACAGAATGCAGTTTCTGCATTTCGTGAATATCCATCCCAAAGGTTCAACTTTTAACACATGTACACGTTAAAGCATGCATCTTTAGTTCATTTTAGGTTCATATACCTTATACCCTCTTGTTTACTCATTAAACATGGCCAAGACATCAACTTTAAGCATTGAAACTTAAGATCAAAGGTGAGGGAACTTACCAAAGTTCAAAACAGAGGCAAGGCTGCTCTTGGAGCTCACTCAAGACACCTCAAACACAGCCTAAGTAGGAGCACGAAAATGGCACTTCAAGGTGGGTTCTTACACCACAAGAAGGCACTTTGAAGCTTACAATGACTACCACAAAGTAGCCATCACAAAAGCTTCAAACTCAGCTCACTAACTACACACACACAGCAGTGGACACTGCTCAAGAACACTCCTTTCACTCTCACAAGGATGATCACAAGTGTGTAGGAAGGAAGAAGGAGGAGAAACCAAGCCAAAGATGAAAACTTGATCCTCAAAGGTTGAGGGAAAGCAATGGAACAGTGATTACACTCCCTCAGCCACCCACTCACGTTCTGAATGCAAGGTCTCCTAGGGTTGTGTGCTAATGTGTCTATTTATAGGCACATGGCCACTAAACGCGCAGTATTAGCCTTAATCGCAAAGTAAAAGATCTTGATCTCAAACTTCGGATTCTATACCTACGCATTTTTCTAAGATTTGTCATATTTTTATTTTATTTTTCGGAGCACCTTTCCGGTACGCGCTTTTCCATAGCCAGTATCAGTTCTGGCATCAGATTACGTCATTTTGACTTGAAACTTGTTTTACAAGTCCTACATAATATTCTAGTAATTATCATGCATTCATTATAATTTTCCGGGATACTTTTCCGGTACGCATTTATACCGAGTAGCAGAACCGGTATCTGCGCTTTTCCTTCCGAAAAGCGACTTTCAGCATTTTTACTCACTCAATATAATTATCTAAGCCCATTAATAATTATTAAGGTCAATTATGGAATTATTTCCTAATTATCATAATTAGTTTACTAATTACCTTAATTAGCGGTGCGGGTTCTTACATTCACCCCACCTTTTTAAGGATTTTGTCCTCAAAATCAGAAACATACCTGTCTCGAAAGTCGGGATACTGTCGGAGAAGCTCATCCTCTCGCTCCCAGGTACACTCCTCAGGAGTTCTTCCTGACCATTGCACTTTGACCATTGGAATGATCTTGCTCCTCAACTGCTTCTCGCCACGATCGAGAATCTTGAGTGGTCCGACGGGAGTCCTTAGGTTCTCCCGAACCTCCACGTCATCCGGCTGCACCACGTGCGAAGGGTCTGCTATGTATTTTCGAAGCTGAGACACGTGAAACACGTCGTGGATGTTGGCGAGGTTCGGAGGTAAGGCGAGTCGATAGGCAACTGGTCCTACTCTACCAAGGATCTGGTAGGGCCCTATGAATCGCGGGCTCAACTTCCTCACGCCGAGTGCCCGTCCAACACCGGTGACAGGTGAAAGTTTCACAAACACGTGCTCACCCTCACTGAACTCCAGTGGTCGATGCTTGACATCGTAGTAGCTCTTCTGACGATTCTGCGCCTGCTTCAACTTTTCCCTGATCATCTGGATCTGTAGGGTAGTATCTTGGACAAAGTCCAAGCCAAACAGCTCTTTATCTCCAACCTCAGACCAGCAGGTAGGGGTCCGACACCTCCTACCATACAGTGCCTCGTAGGGTGCCATGCCCAGACTAGCATGAAAACTGTTGTTGTACGAGAATTCAACCAACGGAAGGTACCTATCCCATGCTGATCCCTGCTCCAACGTGCAAGCTCTCAACATGTCCTCCAATGTCTGGATGGTCCGCTCAGTCTGTCCGTCAGTCTGAGGGTGATAGGCGGTACTCAATCTCAACTGCGTACCAAAAGCCTCCTGCAGCGCCTCCCAGAACCGAGATGTGAACTTCGGGTCCCTATCACTGATGATACTCTCGGGCACCCCGTGAAGCCTCACAATCTCGCGGACATAAAGCTTGGCCAGCTGCTCTGTAGTGAAGCTCACCTTCACTGGAAGAAAATGGGCAGACTTGGTCAATCTGTCCACTATGACCCAGATAGAATCACAGCCAGCCTGAGTTCTAGGCAAACCCACAACGAAGTCCATGGAAATACTTTCCCACTTCCACTGTGGAATCTCCAGAGGTTGAAGTTTACCAGACGGTTTCTGGTGCTCGATCTTCACCTTCTGACAAATCAGACACTTGGACACGTAGACCGCTATGTCCTTCTTCATGCCCGGCCACCAAAAATTCCTTTTTAAGTCCTGGTACATTTTTGTGGCACCAGGGTGGATAGTGAACCGGCCTTTATGAGCCTCTGCCATAACCTCCTCAGTCAGTGGCCCTCGAGGAATAACAATCCTCTTCTGGAACAGCAATAAACCATCATCATTCCAAGACACACCGTCCTGGTTCTTCACGTAATCAAGGCATTCTCTTTGCACTTGCGCCTCTTTGATCTTTTCCATCAGCTCATTGATCACTTCTGCTGTTTCCATTTCAAGCAGTGCGCCCCCAAACAAGGAGTTCACTCTCAAGTCTCTGAACTTCTCGATCATCTCGTAGTCGTTCATCATTAAGCTGGATAAGCTCACGGATTTCCGACTCAAAGCATCAGCTACCACATTGGCCTTGCCAGGATGGTACCTCAACTCGAAGTCGTAGTCCTTCAAGAACTCCATCCATCTTCGCTGTCTCATGTTCAACTCCTTCTGGTCAAACAGATACTTCAGGCTCTTGTGATCACTGAATACAGCAAACTTCATGCCAAACAGGTAATGCCTCCAAATCTTGAAAGCAAAAACAATGGCTGCCAACTCCAAATCGTGAGTCGGGTAGTTCTCCTCATGAGGTTTCAACTGTCTTGAAGCGTAAGCAACCGCTTTCCCTTTCTGCATCAGCACACAGCCAAGTCCTTTACCAGAGGCATCGCAGTATAACTCGAATTGCTCCGCAGGATCAGGAAGGACTAACACAGGAGCAGTAGTCAGTCTCTCCTTCAACTCCTGGAAACACTCCTCACACTCATGTGTCCACACGAATGGAGTCTCCTTCGGGTAAGGCGAGTCATCGGTAGCACCATCTTGGAGAATCCTTCTATGAACCTCCGATAGTAACCTGCCAAACCCAGGAAGCTTCTCACTTCTGTAACCGTCTTGGGCCTCTCCCAATCCATCACGGCCTCAATCTTGTTAGGATCAACTGCAACTCCATTAGCAGAAATTACATGACCCAGAAATTTCACCGCCTTGAGCCAAAACTCGCATTTTGACGGCTTCGCATAGAGCTTCTTCTCTTTTAGCACTTGCAACACAATCTTCAAGTGCTCGGTATGCTCCTCCTCCGTCTTGGAGTAGATCAAGATGTCGTCAATGAAGACAATCACAAACTGATCCAGGTACGGCTGGAAGATTCTGTTCATGTAGTCCATG
Source organism: Gastrolobium villosum (assembly GCA_032173675.1). NCBI lineage: Eukaryota > Viridiplantae > Streptophyta > Magnoliopsida > Fabales > Fabaceae > Gastrolobium > Gastrolobium villosum. The sequence continues at coordinate 12,781 of JAVKPL010003834.1, forward strand.
AACACTGCGGGTGCATTGGTGAGTCCAAACGGGATCACCAAGTACTCGTAGTGCCCGTACCTCGAGCGAAATGCTGTCTTTGGGACATCCTCCGGCTTTACCCGTATCTGATGATAACCGGACCGGAGATCAATCTTGGAATACACACAAGCACCCCTAAGCTGATCCAGCAAATCATCAATGCGTGGAAGAGGATACTTGTTCTTGATTGTCACCTTGTTCAACTGTCTGTAGTCGATACACAACCGCATGGTCCCATCTTTCTTTTTCACAAAATGACCGGTGCTCCCCAGGGAGACACACTCGGCCGAATAAAATCTTTTGCTGAAAGCTCCTCGATATGCTTCTTCAGCTCCGCCAACTCCGGTGGCGACATCCGGTATGGAGCCAACGAGATAGGCCCCACACCAGGCAATAAATCGATGGAGAACTCTATCTCCCTCTGTGGAGGAAACTCAGGAATCTCCTCAGGAAACACCTCGAGGAATTCCCTCACCACAGGAATGCCAGTGAGATCCTCCTGTGTCCCACTCACCAAACCCCCCAACATGACATAGCCAAATGCCCCTGCTCTCAAGGCCCTCCTCGCCTGCAGGACTGAAATGAACGGTGAGGAACTGGCTGTGGACCCACCCGGAGACATCACCACTTTCTTGGCACAACAGTCAATCATTGCACAGTTTCTGGACAACCAATCCATGCCCAAAATAATCTGAAGGTTGGCCATCGGTAATCCTATCAGATCTACCGAGAAGTCACGGCCATCCCACTGAAACGCTACATCGCGATGAACAGTGGAGGTCAAACATTTTTCTCCGGTGGCGGTGGTAACCCGCATCGGTGGAGAAAGCACATCACTGGGCAACTCAAGCCCCACAGCAATAGGGGTAGCAACAAAAGAGTGCGTTGCCCCGGAATCAAATAACACATCAACAGTTGATCCACCAATGGTAACAGTACCTCTGACCAGGTTCGGAGCTCTGTCCGACTGCTGACGATCCAACGTATACACACGCCCCGTAGTAGGTGGCACTGCTGGTGCCCCAGTAGGAACCATCTGCAATGGCACAGCCTGCACTGCAGCAACTCTCGCCGTCGGGCAATCTCTGGAATAGTGGCCCTCCTTGCCACACTGGAAGCATATCAACTGTCCGGTAGAGCACGGCCCAAAATGTGACTTCCCGCATCCCGAACATCTGGGAGCAGGAGGTCTAGCTGTGTTCCCCGGAGCGGCAGTCTTTCTGAACTGGTTTGGCGCTTGCTTAGCCGCCATCTGCTTGCCCTTGCCCTTGTTTGCAAAATTTTTACTCTTCCAGGGAGTGGAACCGCCGGTACCCTGTGGTACCTCCATCTTGGCCTTCTTGGCCTTACTCGTGCTGTAGAAGTCCTCAATATCACGACACTGCTGGACCAGTGTCCCAAAATCTCTGGATGCAGACCCAGCTAAGTAACCAGCAATATCCTCATTAAGTCCCCTGCGGAACTTAGCAGCCAAGTATGTAGGAGTAGGCCTCGCCATCCTGAAGTGTGAAAACTTCACCAGCTCATTAAACTTGGCCAGGTACTCGTCGACAGACAACGAGCCCTGAACCAACCGGTCGAACTCTCCCTGCTTCCTCTCCTGTGAGTCATAAGGGAAGTACTGACCCAGGAAGCTCTCCTCGAAGAATGGCCACGTCATCACATGACCCTGCATCTCGTAGACCTGAGAAAGGTTGGTCCACCACTCATGGGCCTCGCCCTCCAGCATATAAGTGGCGAACAACAGCTTCTGCGGATCGGTGCACTGCATGATCCGGAAAATCTTGTCTAGCGCCTGAAGCCATCTAGCAGCAGCAATGGGATCATACGATCCGTCGAATGAAGGTGGCTTATGCTTGCGGAAAGCATTCAGCCGGCGATCGATCTCGTCACGATCCTCAGCAAGAACGGGGATAGTCTGCATAGCCCCCGTCAAGTGACTACCCTCACCCATCTGGCTCTGGGAGTCCTCCTGTTGACTAGGCGGAGGTGGAGGCGGTGGCGGCGGTGGAGGTGGTGGAGGACCCTGGCCCGCAGCAGGACCAGCCCTCAACTCCTCCAACATGACCCTCATCATCGTCATGTTGGCCATCCGGTTCTCCTCCAGAACCTCTGCCGTGGTTTGCCGGTTCGCATCTCTAATTGCGTCCAGCATTGCCCGGTTTGCCAGCCTCGTGGCTTCCTGGTCGGCTAGTCGGGCCGCCTGCATCTCAGCCAATGCAGCCAGGACAGGATCCGTCTGATCCTCGCTCGTACTCGTGTTCCTCCTCGGTGGCACCATGACTCTGCACAAGTTACACAAAGAATGAGTTGATCAGGCCCACGCCATGTGGTCACATATGCATCATCGTAACACACACCAGTTAGAGAGAACACAAAGTAGACACGCAACGACACATCCTAAGTTATTGCAATACATACAGGCTTATCCCTAGAAAGTGCTCTGATACCATAAAATGTAACAGCCCGTGTTAACCCGGTCTGTTAACACACTATCGTATCAAGCCACGCTTAATTAAAATGCGGAATAACTTTTTCTTTAATTCAATTATGACGTCATTAACTTAACCAACTTGATTACTTAATCATTTTCATAAAAATACTGCCTGTATGTAAATTGCAAGACAACTAACTGAATACCTCGTACATAAATATAAGTGAGTATCTAAAGCCACAGGTCTACACAAGTAGCCTGGGTCAAAATCCTGATACTTTAATTACAGCATCAAACCAAAAGACAATAGCCAAACCATGTGGCATGGACAAACCCCATGCTCACCAAATAAGGCAACAACGCCCAATAACAGTCATAACATAAACTCAGCAGAAACATAAACAACAGTAGGAAAACATAATAGCAGTCAGCATATCATCAATCAGCTCAACTCTGGCCTCCTGCCACCTGAGCCCTCAACATTACCTGATCCTGAAATAAGCGTCCCCAAACGTGGGGTGAGATCTCTAACAAGAAATCTCAGTAAGACAAGGGGTCCTCAAGGAGTCTCCACCCCAAGCTCACTTACATGTGTAATATAAGTTCTAAAAACAGTATTTACAATATAAGTTCCAAAACTATGCGATGCAGCAATTAATCATGTCATGTGTGCATATCAAATCTACTGGCCAGAGAAATGTAGGAATACGTCTATGCCTACATGAGTACATGGATACTACCTGCACCTCACCCACATGCTTCTCCATCTTGTATGTACTACATACTCAGGATTGCCGTCTAGGTGGACACCACATGCATCAATAAATGCTCATTACATATAAACAGCTCAACAGCATTTCCAAAATAATCAAAGCATGTAACACAGCATGCATAAACCCATCCCCATGGGACATGGTGGAACATCAAAATGGCTAAACCGAGGACACGAAAGTTTACCTTGCAAGCTAGCTATCCAACCCAAGAGTCCAACCACTCACAAGTCCACAAACAGCAGTATCACAATCTGATATGGACCAATAATACATCAATATTAATGTACAACAAGCATACAACTTAAAGACTACGCCTTTCTTTTACGTTTTACGTCTTAAGGCTTCCAACAAAGCCATAAGCCCTTAATCATATGATTCTGACTTAGTTCCTTTAATTACAGAAGTTCAACTTCCTTAAACTAGGGTCCACACACACCCCATAGCTTACTGTTCACACAGTACAGCTACTGTCTGCGCAGAACCCAGGATATCCGGATATCATGAAGAACATATCCGGATATGTCATATCCGGATATCACACTGGACATATCCGGATATGTCATATCCGGATACCCAGATCCCATATCCGGATATCAATATCCGGATACCATATCCGGATACTGATATCCGGATATCTGTTCGACGAATATCCGGATATCTCACGACAGAATGCAGTTTCTGCATTTCGTGAATATCCATCCCAAAGGTTCAACTTTTAACACATGTACACGTTAAAGCATGCATCTTTAGTTCATTTTAGGTTCATATACCTTATACCCTCTTGTTTACTCATTAAACATGGCCAAGACATCAACTTTAAGCATTGAAACTTAAGATCAAAGGTGAGGGAACTTACCAAAGTTCAAAACAGAGGCAAGGCTGCTCTTGGAGCTCACTCAAGACACCTCAAACACAGCCTAAGTAGGAGCACGAAAATGGCACTTCAAGGTGGGTTCTTACACCACAAGAAGGCACTTTGAAGCTTACAGCATGACTACCACAAAGTAGCCATCACAAAAGCTTCAAACTCAGCTCACTAACTACACACACACAGCAGTGGACACTGCTCAAGAACACTCCTTTCACTCTCACAAGGATGATCACAAGTGTGTAGGAAGGAAGAAGGAGGAGAAACCAAGCCAAAGATGAAAACTTGATCCTCAAAGGTTGAGGGAAAGCAATGGAACAGTGATTACACTCCCTCAGCCACCCACTCACGTTCTGAATGCAAGGTCTCCTAGGGTTGTGTGCTAATGTGTCTATTTATAGGCACATGGCCACTAAACGCGCAGTATTAGCCTTAATCGCAAAGTAAAAGATCTTGATCTCAAACTTCGGATTCTATACCTACGCATTTTTCTAAGATTTGTCATATTTTTATTTTATTTTTCGGAGCACCTTTCCGGTACGCGCTTTTCCATAGCCAGTATCAGTTCTGGCATCAGATTACGTCATTTTGACTTGAAACTTGTTTTACAAGTCCTACATAATATTCTAGTAATTATCATGCATTCATTATAATTTTCCGGGATACTTTTCCGGTACGCATTTATACCGAGTAGCAGAACCGGTATCTGCGCTTTCCTTCCGAAAAGCGACTTTCAGCATTTTTACTCACTCAATATAATTATCTAAGCCCATTAATAATTATTAAGGTCAATTATGGAATTATTTCCTAATTATCATAATTAGTTTACTAATTACCTTAATTAGCGGTGCGGGTTCTTACAAAGGCCGAGATTATGTGCTGGATTTTATTTGTTTGCCGATGATCAGTCTTCAAGTTATCTTGGGAATGGATTGGTTATCAAAGAACTGTGCTATGATAGACTGCTGTGGAAAAAGAATTGTGCTCTCTGCTGATGATTCTACTACTAGTTCTTCCCCATATCTATCTGTGCTGCAGGTTAGAAAGGCTTTGAGGGCCGGGGCATTGGGATATGTCTTTGTGGGGGGTTTAGTGGGTGGAAGTCATGAGGAGATTGACAATATTCCCGTGGTGAAGGAGTTTGTGGATGTGTTTCCGGATGAGATTCCGCAGCTTCCACCTCACAGAGAGATTGAGTTCACCATTGATTTGTTGCCTGGTGTGGGACCCATTTCTCTGGCTCCATATCGGATGTCACCACCGGAATTAGCCGAGTTGAAGAAGCATATTGAGGAGCTTTCGGCTAAGCAGTTTATTAGGCCTAGTGTGTCCCCGTGGGGAGCACCAGTGATATTTGTTAAGAAGAAGGACGGTAGCATGAGATTGTGCACTGATTACCGTCAGTTGAATAAGGTTACTATTAAGAACAAGTATCCTCTCCCTCGCATAGATGATTTGCTTGATCAGTTGAGGGGTGCTTGTGTCTTTTCAAAGATTGACTTGAGGTCAGGTTATCATCAGATCCGAATTAAGCAGGAAGATATTCCGAAGACTGCTTTTCGATCTAGATATGGACATTATGAGTATCAGGTAATTCCATTTGGACTCACTAATGCTCCGGCGGTGTTTATGGATTATATGAATCGTATTTTCAAACCGTTTCTGGATCAATTCGTGATTGTGTTTATTGATGATATCCTGATATATTCCAAGAGTAAGGAAGAGCATGAGGATCACTTGAGAACTGTGTTGCAAATCCTCAGAGATAAACAATTGTATGCAAAGCCTTCTAAATGTGAATTTTGGCTTTCTCAAGTGCAGTTTCTGGGTCACGTCATTTCTGCTGATGGGGTGGCGGTTGATCCCAATAAAATAGAGGCAGTTATTGATTGGGAAAGGCCCAAGACTGTGACTGAAGTAAGGAGTTTTCTGGGTTTGGCTGGTTATTACCGGAGATTTATTAAAGGATTTTCGGAAATGGTTTTGCCATTGACCCGTTTGACCCGGAAGGATACTCCGTTTATTTGGACGCATGAATGCGAAGAATGTTTTCAGAAGATAAAGGAAAAGTTGACAACTGCTCCAGTGTTAGTACTTCCTGATCCGGAAGGTGAATTTGAGTTGTACAGTGATGCTTCTAAAAAGGGATTGGGTTGTGTACTGATGCAAGATAGGAGAGTGGTAGCGTATGCTTCGAGGCAACTGAAACCTCATGAAGAAAACTATCCGACCCATGACTTAGAGCTTGCCGCAATCGTTTTTGGATTGAAACAGTGGAGGCACTTCTTGTATGGAATGAAGTTTGTCATATTTAGTGACCACAAGAGCCTAAAGTACTTATTCGATCAAAAAGAGTTGAATATGAGGCAACAGCGGTGGACTGAATTCTTAAAAGATTATGATTTCGAATTGAAATATCATCCCGGCAAGGCTAATGTTGTAGCGGATGCATTGAGCCGAAAGTCAGTGAGCATGGCAAGCATGATGATGAGAGATTTTGATGTAATCGAGAGGTTCAGAGATATGAAATTGTCTGAAGTCTTTCCAGGCAGAATTTGTGACATCGAAATTACAAGAATTGAGAACGAAATGATGACAAAAATTAAAGATGCTCAGCTGCAAAATGAAAGTGCTAAACGACTGAAAGGTCAGAGTGGTGTATCCTGCAATGATGAGGGTATACTATTATATCAGGGTCGTATTGTTGTACCTAGACAGTTGACAGAGGAAGTGATGACAGAGGCCCATAGGGGTCAATTCACTGTCCATCCGGGAGCTACAAAGATGTATCAGGACCTAAAGATTAATTTCTGGTGGCCTGGTATGAAGAAAGATATTGCAGAGTTTGTCTCCAAGTGTCTCGTATGTCAGAAGGTCAAGATTGAGCATCAAAAGCCTTCTGGTATGTTGCAACCACTGGATGTTCCTGAATGGAAATGGGAGAGTATCTCCATGGATTTCGTAGTGGGGTTGCCGCGAACACAGGCTAGTTATGATTCTATTTGGGTAATTGTGGATAGATTGACAAAATCCGCACACTTTTTACCAGTTCGGGTAGATTTCTCTGCTGAGAAATTGGCCAGGCTCTACGTGAAGGAGATTGTGAGGCTTCATGGGGTGCCTGAGAATATTGTTAGTGATCGGGACCCGAAGTTCACTTCTCGCTTCTGGGGAGCATTGCAGGAGGCTCTTGGCACTCGGTTGAGACTGAGTACTGCCTATCATCCACAGACGGATGGTCAGACTGAGAGGACCATTCAGACGTTGGAGGATATGTTGAGGGCTTGCACTCTGGAGCAGGGTACGGCATGGGATCGATACCTTCCACTGGTTGAGTTTTCATATAATAATAGTTTTCATGCTAGTCTGGGTATGGCTCCCTACGAGGCCTTGTATGGTCGCAGGTGTAGGACACCTACTTGCTGGGCAGAGGTTGGAGACTCAGAGCGATTTGGATTAGATTTTGTTCAGGAGACCACTGAACAGATCAAAATGATTAGGGATCGTCTGAAAAAGGCCCAAGATCGCCAAAAGAGTTATTATGATCTCAAGCATCGGCCTCTAGAGTTTGAAGAGGGAGATCACGTGTTTCTAAAGTTATCACCAGTTACAGGTGTGGGACGAGCCCTGGGAGTGAGGAAGCTGAGTCCTAGATTTATTGGACCCTATCAGATTCTACGTAGGGTAGGACCGGTTGCCTACCAGCTTGCCTTACCTCCTCAACTATCCAATATACATGATGTATTCCATGT
>JAVKPL010003835.1:0-20189 GCA_032173675.1 Gastrolobium villosum
TTATTTTATACATCCGTTTTCGACGGAATACATTTTTCGTCAAAAATCTTCAACGGAATCCATTTTTCGTCGAAAAACTTCATAAAATCAATTTCTTTTGCATTTATATTATTCATCCATTTTCGACGGAATTCATTTTCCGTCAAAAATCTTCGACGGAATCCATTTTCCGTCGAAAAACTTCACAAAATCAATTTCTTTTGCATTTATTTTATTAATCCATTTTCGACGAAATTCTTTTTCCGTCAAAAAACTTCACAAAATCAATTTCTTTTGCATTTATTTTATTCATCCGTTTTCGTTGGAATTCATTTTCCGTCAAAAATCTTTGACGGAATCCATTTTCCGTCGAAAAACTTCAAAAAATAAATTTCCTTTGTATTTATTTTATTCATCCATTTTCGACGGAATTCATTTTCCGTCAAAAATTTCCGAATCCATTTTCCATCGAAAAACTTCACAAAATCAATTTCTTTTGCATTTATTTTATTCATCCATTTTCGACGGAATTCATTTTCCGTCAAAAATCTTCGACGGAATCCATTTTCCGTCGAAAAACTTCATAAAATCAATTTCTTTTGCATTTATTTTATTATCCATCCGAATTCATTTTCGACGAAATTCATTTTCCGTCGAAAAACTTCACAAAATCAATTTCTTTTGCATTTATTTTATTCATCCATTTTCGACGGAATTCATTTTCCGTCAAAAATCTTCGACGGAATCCATTTTCCGGCAAAAACTTCACAAAATCAATTTCTTTTGCATTTATTTTATTCATCCATTTTCGACGGAATTCATTTTCCGCAAAAACTTCACAAAATTTTTATTCATCCAAAAATCTTCACAAAATCAATTTCTTTTGCATTTATTTTATTCATCCGTTTTCGACGGAATACATTTTTCGTCAAAAATCTTCAACGGAATCCATTTTTCGTCGAAAAACTTCATAAAATCAATTTCTTTTGCATTTATTTTATTCATCCATTTTCGACGGAATTCATTTTCTGTCAAAATTCTTTTACGGAATCCATTTTCAGTCGAAAAGCTTCACAAAATCAATTTCTTTTGCATTTATTTTATTCATCCATTTTCGACGGAATTCATTTTCCATCAAAAATCTTCGACGGAATCCATTTTCCGTCGAAAAACTTCACAAAATCAATTTCTTTTGCATTTATTTTATTAATCCGTTTTCGACGAAATTCTTTTTCTGTCAAAAAACTTCACAAAATCAATTTCTTTTGCATTTATTTTATACATCCGTTTTCGACGGAATACATTTTTCGTCAAAAATCTTCAACGGAATCCATTTTTCGTCGAAAAACATCATAAAATCAATTTCTTTTGCATTTATATTATTCATCCATTTTCGACGGAATTCATTTTCCGTCAAAAATCTTCGACGGAATCTATTTTCCGTCGAAAAACTTCACAAAATCAATTTCTTTTGCATTTATTTTATTAATCCATTTTCGACGAAATTCTTTTTCCGTCAAAAAACTTCACAAAATCAATTTCTTTTGCATTTATTTTATTCATCCGTTTTCGATGGAATTCATTTTCCGTCAAAAATCTTCGACGGAATCCATTTTCCGTCGAAAAACTTACAAAATCAATTTCCTTTGTATTTATTTTATTAATCTGTTTTCGACGAAATTCTTTTTCCGTCGAAAAACTTCACAAAATCAATTTCTTTTGTATTTATTTTAGTCATCCGTTTTCGACGGAATACTTTTTTCGTCAAAAATCTTCGACGGAATCCATTTTTCGTCGAAAAACTTCATAAAATAATTTCTTTTGCATTTAATTTATTCATCCATTTTCGACGGAATTCATTTTCCGTCAAAAATCTTCGACGGAATCCATTTTTCGTCGAAAAACTTCACAAAATCAATTTCTTTTGCATTTATTTTATTCATCCATTTTCGACGGAATTCATTTTCCGGAAATCTTCGACGGAATTCATTTTCCGTCAAAAATCCGACGGAATCCATTTTCCATCGAAAAACTTCATAAAATCAATTTCTTTTGCATTTATTTTATTCATCCATTTTCGACGGAATTCATTTTCCGTCCAAAATCTTCGACGGAATCCATTTTCCGTCGAAAAACTTCACAAAATCAATTTCTTTTGCATTTATTTTATTAATCCGTTTTCGACGAAATTCATTTTCCGTCGAAAAACTTCACAAAATCAATTTCTTTTGCATTTATTTTATTCATCCATTTTCGACGGAATACATTTTTCGTCAAAAATCTTCGACGGAATCCATTTTCCATCAAAAATCTTCACAAAATCAATTTCTTTTGCATTTATTATATTCATCCGTTTTCGACGGAATACATTTTTCGTCAAAAATCTTCGACGGAATCCATTTTCCATCGAAAAACTTCATAAAATCAATTTCTTTTGCATTTATTTTATTCATCCATTTTCGACGGAATTCATTTTCCGTCAAAAATCTTCATTTTTACATTTTTTCAAAAACGAAATCCATTTTCCGTCGAAAAACTTCACAAAATCAATTTCTTTTGCATTTATTTTATTAATCCGTTTTCGACGAAATTCTTTTTCCGTCGAAAAACTTCACAAAATCAATTTCTTTTGCATTTATTTTATTCATCCATTTTCGACGGAATACATTTTTCGTCAAAAATCTTCGACGGAATCCATTTTCCATCGAAAAACTTCATAAAATCAATTTCTTTTGCATTTATTTTATTCATCCATTTTCGACGGAATTCATTTTCCGTCCAAAATCTTTGACGGAATCCATTTTCCGGCAAAAACTTCACAAAATCAATTTCTTTTGCATTTATTTTATTCATCCATTTTCGACGGAATTCATTTTCCGTCAAAAATCTTCACAAAATCAATTTCTTTTGCATTTATTTTATTCATCCGTTTTCGACGGAATACATTTTTCGTCAAAAATCTTCAACGGAATCCATTTTTCGTCGAAAAACTTCATAAAATCAATTTCTTTTGCATTTATTTTATTCATCCATTTTCGACGGAATTCATTTTCTGTCAAAATTCTTTTACGGAATCCATTTTCAGTCGAAAAGCTTCACAAAATCAATTTCTTTTGCATTTATTTTATTCATCCATTTTCGACGAAATTCATTTTCCGTCAAAAATCTTCGACGGAATCCATTTTCCATCGAAAAACTTCACAAAATCAATTTCTTTTGCATTTATTTTATTAATCCGTTTTCGACGAAATTCTTTTTCTGTCAAAAAACTTCACAAAATCAATTTCTTTTGCATTTATTTTATACATCCGTTTTCGACGGAATACATTTTTCGTCAAAAATCTTCAACGGAATCCATTTTTCGTCGAAAAACATCATAAAATCAATTTCTTTTGCATTTATATTATTATTCATCCATTTTCGACGGAATCTATTTTCCGTCGAAAAACTTCACAAAATCAATTTCTTTTGCATTTATTTTATTAATACATTTTCGACGAAATTCTATTTCCGTCAAAAAACTTCACAAAATCAATTTCTTTTGCATTTATTTTATTCATCCGTTTTCGTTGGAATTCATTTTCCGTCAAAAATCTTCGACGGAATCCATTTTCCGTCGAAAAACTTACAAAATCAATTTCCTTTGTATTTATTTTATTAATCTGTTTTCGACGAAATTCTTTTTCCGTCGAAAAACTTCACAAAATCAATTTCTTTTGTATTTATTTTAGTCATCCGTTTTCGACGGAACACTTTTTTCGTCAAAAATCTTCGACGAAATCCATTTTTCGTCGAAAAACTTCATAAAATAATTTCTTTTGCATTTAATTTATTCATCCATTTTCGACGGAATTCATTTTCCGTCAAAAATCTTCGACGGAATCCATTTTCCGTCGAAAAACTTCATAAAATCAATTTCTTTTGCATTTATTTTATTCATCCATTTTCGACGGAATTCATTTTCCGTCAAAAATCTTCGACGGAATCCATTTTCCATCGAAAAAATTCACAAAATCAATTTCTTTTGCATTTATTTTATTCATCCATTTTCGACGGAATTCATTTTCCGTCCAAAATCGACGGAATCCATTTTCCGTCAAAAAACTTCACAAAATCAATTTCTTTTGCATTTATTTTATTAATCCGTTTTCGACGAAATTCTTTTTCCGTCAAAAAACTTCACAAAATCAATTTCTTTTGCATTTATTTTATTCATCCATTTTCGACGGAATACATTTTTCGTCAAAAATCTTCGACGGAATCCATTTTCCATCGAAAAACTTCATAAAATCAATTTCTTTTGCATTTATTTTATTCATCCATTTTCGACGGAATTCATTTTCCGTCCAAAATCTTTGACGGAATCCATTTTCCGGCAAAAACTTCACAAAATCAATTTCTTTTGCATTTATTTTATTCATCCATTTTCGACGGAATTCATTTTCCGTCAAAAATCTTCACAAAATCAATTTCTTTTGCATTTATTTTATTCATCCGTTTTCGACGGAATACATTTTTCGTCAAAAATCTTCAACGGAATCCATTTTTCGTCGAAAAACTTCATAAAATCAATTTCTTTTGCATTTATTTTATTCATCCATTTTCGACGGAATTCATTTTCTGTCAAAATTCTTTTACGGAATCCATTTTCAGTCGAAAAGCTTCACAAAATCAATTTCTTTTGCATTTATTTTATTCATCCATTTTCGACGAAATTCATTTTCCATCAAAAATCTTCGACGGAATCCATTTTCCGTCGAAAAACTTCACAAAATCAATTTCTTTTGCATTTATTTTATTAATCCGTTTTCGACGAAATTCTTTTTCTGTCAAAAAACTTCACAAAATCAATTTCTTTTGCATTTATTTTATACATCCGTTTTCGACGGAATACATTTTTCGTCAAAAATCTTCAACGGAATCCATTTTTCGTCGAAAAACATCATAAAATCAATTTCTTTTGCATTTATATTATTCATCCATTTTCGACGGAATTCATTTTCCGTCAAAAATCTTCGACGGAATCTATTTTCCGTCGAAAAACTTCACAAAATCAATTTCTTTTGCATTTATTTTATTAATCCATTTTCGACGAAATTCTTTTTCCGTCAAAAAACTTCACGAAATCAATTTCTTTTGCATTTATTTTATTCATCCGTTTTCGATGGAATTCATTTTCCGTCAAAAATCTTCGACGGAATCCATTTTCCGTCGAAAAACTTACAAAATCAATTTCCTTTGTATTTATTTTATTAATCTGTTTTCGACGAAATTCTTTTTCCGTCGAAAAACTTCACAAAATCAATTTCTTTTGTATTTATTTTAGTCATCCGTTTTCGACGGAATACTTTTTTCGTCAAAAATCTTCGACGAAATCCATTTTTCGTCGAAAAACTTCATAAAATGATTTCTTTTGCATTTAATTTATTCATCCATTTTCGACGGAATTCATTTTCCGTCAAAAATCTTCGACGGAATCCATTTTTCGTCGAAAAACTTCACAAAATCAATTTCTTTTGCATTTATTTTATTCATCCATTTTCGACGGAATTCATTTTCCGGCAAAAATCTTCGACGGAATCCATTTTCCATCGAAAAACTTCATAAAATCAATTTCTTTTGCATTTATTTTATTCATCCATTTTCGACGGAATTCATTTTCCGTCCAAAATCTTCGACGGAATCCATTTTCCGTCGAAAAACTTCACAAAATCAATTTCTTTTGCATTTATTTTATTAATCCGTTTTCGACGAAATTCTTTTTCCGTCGAAAAACTTCACAAAATCAATTTCTTTTGCATTTATTTTATTCATCCATTTTCGACGGAATACATTTTTCGTCAAAAATCTTCAACGGAATCCATTTTCCATAAAAAATCTTGACAAAATCAATTTCTTTTGCATTTATTATATTCATCCGTTTTCGACGGAATACATTTTTCGTCAAAAATCTTCGACGGAATCCATTTTCCATCGAAAAACTTCATAAAATCAATTTCTTTTGCATTTATTTTATTCATCCATTTTCGACGGAATTCATTTTCCGTCAAAAATCTTCGACGAAATCCATTTTCCGTCGAAAAAATTCACAAAATCAATTTCTTTTGCATTTATTTTATTAATCCGTTCTCGACGAAATTCTTTTTCCGTCGAAAAACTTCACAAAATCAATTTCTTTTGCATTTATTTTATTCATCCATTTTCGACGGAATACATTTTGCGTCAAAAATCTTCGACGGAATCCATTTTCCATCGAAAAACTTCATAAAATCAATTTCTTTTGCATTTATTTTATTCATCCATTTTCGACGGAATTCATTTTCCGTCCAAAATCTTTGACGGAATCCATTTTCCGGCAAAAACGTCACAAAATCAATTTCTTTTGCATTTAGTTTCTTCATCCATTTTCGACGGAATTCATTTTCCGTCAAAAATCTTCACAAAATCAATTTCTTTTGCATTTATTTTATTCATCCGTTTTCGACGGAATACATTTTTCGTCAAAAATCTTCAACGGAATCCATTTTTCGTCGAAAAACTTCATAAAATCAATTTCTTTTGCATTTATTTTATTCATCCATTTTCGACGGAATTCATTTTCTGTCAAAATTCTTTTACGGAATCCATTTTCAGTCGAAAAGCTTCACAAAATCAATTTCTTTTGCATTTATTTTATTCATCCATTTTCGACGAAATTCATTTTCCGTCAAAAATCTTCGACGGAATCCATTTTCCGTCGAAAAACTTCACAAAATCAATTTCTTTTGCATTTATTTTATTAATCCGTTTTCGACGAAATTCTTTTTCTGTCAAAAAACTTCACAAAATCAATTTCTTTTGCATTTATTTTATACATCCATTTTCGACGGAATACATTTTTCGTCAAAAATCTTCAACGGAATCCATTTTTCGTCGAAAAACTTCATAAAATCAATTTCTTTTGCATTTATTTTATTCATCCATTTTCGACGAAATTCATTTTCCGTCAAAAATCTTCGACGGAATCTATTTTCCGTCGAAAAACTTCACAAAATCAATTTCTTTTGCATTTATTTTATTAATCCATTTTCGACGAAATTCTATTTCCGTCAAAAAACTTCACAAAATCAATTTCTTTTGCATTTATTTTATTCATCCGTTTTCGTTGGAATTCATTTTCCGTCAAAAATCTTTGACGGAATCCATTTTCCGTCGAAAAACTTACAAAATCAATTTCCTTTGTATTTATTTTATTAATCTGTTTTCGGCGAAATTCTTTTTCCGTCGAAAAACTTCACAAAATCAATTTCTTTTGTATTTATTTTAGTCATCCGTTTTCGTCGGAACACTTTTTTCGTCAAAAATCTTCGATGGAATTCATTTTTCGTCGAAAAATTTCATAAAATAATTTCTTTTGCATTTAATTTATTCATCCATTTTCGACGGAATACTTTTTTCGTCAAAAATCTTCGACGGAATCCATTTTCCATCGAAAAACTTCATAAAATCAATTTCTTTTGCATTTATTTTATTCATCCATTTTCGACGGAATTCATTTTCCGTCCAAAATCTTTGACGGAATCCATTTTCCGGCAAAAACTTCACAAAATCAATTTCTTTTGCATTTATTTTATTCATCCATTTTCGACGGAATTCATTTTCCGTCAAAAAACTTCACAAAATCAATTTCTTTTGCATTTATTTTATTAATCCGTTTTCGACGAAATTCTTTTTCCGTCGAAAAACTTCACAAAATCAATTTCTTTTACATTTATTTTATTCATCCATTTTCGACGGAATACATTTTTCGTCAAAAATCTTCGACGGAATCCATTTTCCATCGAAAAACTTCATAAAATCAATTTCTTTTGCATTTATTTTATTCATCCATTTTCGACGGAATTCATTTTCCGTCCAAAATCTTTGACGGAATCCATTTTCCGGCAAAAACTTCACAAAATCAATTTCTTTTGCATTTATTTTATTCATCCATTTTCGACGGAATTCATTTTCCGTCCAAAATCTTTGACGGAATCCATTTTCCGTCGAAAAACTTCACAAAATCAATTTCTTTTGCATTTATTTTATTCATCCGTTTTCGACGGAATACATTTTTCGTCAAAAATCTTCAACGGAATCCATTTTTCGTCGAAAAACTTCATAAAATCAATTTCTTTTGCATTTATTTTATTCATCCATTTTCGACGGAATTCATTTTCTGTCAAAATTCTTTTACGGAATCCATTTTCAGTCGAAAAGATTCACAAAATCAATTTCTTTTGCATTTATTTTATTTATCCATTTTCGACGAAATTCATTTTCCGTCAAAAATCTTCGACGGAATCCATTTTCCGTCGAAAAACTTCACAAAATCAATTTCTTTTGCATTTATTTTATTAATCCGTTTTCGACGAAATTCTTTTTCTGTCAAAAAACTTCACAAAATCAATTTCTTTTGCATTTATTTTATACATCCGTTTTCGACGGAATACATTTTTCGTCAAAAATCTTCAACGGAATCCATTTTTCGTCGAAAAACATCATAAAATCAATTTCTTTTGCATTTATATTATTCATCCATTTTCGACGGAATTCATTTTCCGTCAAAAATCTTCGACGGAATCTATTTTCCGTCGAAAAACTTCACAAAATCAATTTCTTTTGCATTTATTTTATTAATCCATTTTCGACGAAATTCTTTTTCCGTCAAAAAACTTCACGAAATCAATTTCTTTTGCATTTATTTTATTCATCCGTTTTCGATGGAATTCATTTTCCGTCAAAAATCTTCGACGGAATCCATTTTCCGTCGAAAAACTTACAAAATCAATTTCCTTTGTATTTATTTTATTAATCTGTTTTCGACGAAATTCTTTTTCCGTCGAAAAACTTCACAAAATCAATTTCTTTTGTATTTATTTTAGTCATCCGTTTTCGACGGAATACTTTTTTCGTCAAAAATCTTCGACGAAATCCATTTTTCGTCGAAAAACTTCATAAAATGATTTCTTTTGCATTTAATTTATTCATCCATTTTCGACGGAATTCATTTTCCGTCAAAAATCTTCGACGGAATCCATTTTTCGTCGAAAAACTTCACAAAATCAATTTCTTTTGCATTTATTTTATTCATCCATTTTCGACGGAATTCATTTTCCGGCAAAAATCTTCGACGGAATCCATTTTCCATCGAAAAACTTCATAAAATCAATTTCTTTTGCATTTATTTTATTCATCCATTTTCGACGGAATTCATTTTCCGTCCAAAATCTTCGACGGAATCCATTTTCCGTCGAAAAACTTCACAAAATCAATTTCTTTTGCATTTATTTTATTAATCCGTTTTCGACGAAATTCTTTTTCCGTCGAAAAACTTCACAAAATCAATTTCTTTTGCATTTATTTTATTCATCCATTTTCGACGGAATACATTTTTCGTCAAAAATCTTCAACGGAATCCATTTTCCATAAAAAATCTTGACAAAATCAATTTCTTTTGCATTTATTATATTCATCCGTTTTCGACGGAATACATTTTTCGTCAAAAATCTTCGACGGAATCCATTTTCCATCGAAAAACTTCATAAAATCAATTTCTTTTGCATTTATTTTATTCATCCATTTTCGACGGAATTCATTTTCCGTCAAAAATCTTCGACGAAATCCATTTTCCGTCGAAAAAATTCACAAAATCAATTTCTTTTGCATTTATTTTATTAATCCGTTCTCGACGAAATTCTTTTTCCGTCGAAAAACTTCACAAAATCAATTTCTTTTGCATTTATTTTATTCATCCATTTTCGACGGAATACATTTTTCGTCAAAAATCTTCGACGGAATCCATTTTCCATCGAAAAACTTCATAAAATCAATTTCTTTTGCATTTATTTTATTCATCCATTTTCGACGGAATTCATTTTCCGTCCAAAATCTTTGACGGAATCCATTTTCCGGCAAAAACGTCACAAAATCAATTTCTTTTGCATTTATTTTATTCATCCATTTTCGACGGAATTCATTTTCCGTCAAAAATCTTCACAAAATCAATTTCTTTTGCATTTATTTTATTCATCCGTTTTCGACGGAATACATTTTTCGTCAAAAATCTTCAACGGAATCCATTTTTCGTCGAAAAACTTCATAAAATCAATTTCTTTTGCATTTATTTTATTCATCCATTTTCGCAGAATTCATTTTCTGTCAAAATTCTTTTACGGAATCCATTTTCAGTCGAAAAGCTTCACAAAATCAATTTCTTTTGCATTTATTTTATTCATCCATTTTCGACGAAATTCATTTTCCGTCAAAAATCTTCGACGGAATCCATTTTCCGTCGAAAAACTTCACAAAATCAATTTCTTTTGCATTTATTTTATTAATCCGTTTTCGACGAAATTCTTTTTCTGTCAAAAAACTTCACAAAATCAATTTCTTTTGCATTTATTTTATACATCCGTTTTCGACGGAATACATTTTTCGTCAAAAATCTTCAACGGAATCCATTTTTCGTCGAAAAACATCATAAAATCAATTTCTTTTGCATTTATATTATTCATCCATTTTCGACGGAATTCATTTTCCGTCAAAAATCTTCGACGGAATCTATTTTCCGTCGAAAAACTTCACAAAATCAATTTCTTTTGCATTTATTTTATTAATCCATTTTCGACGAAATTCTATTTCCGTCAAAAAACTTCACAAAATCAATTTCTTTTGCATTTATTTTATTCATCCGTTTTCGTTGGAATTCATTTTCCGTCAAAAATCTTTGACGGAATCCATTTTCCGTCGAAAAACTTACAAAATCAATTTCCTTTGTATTTATTTTATTAATCTGTTTTCTACGAAATTCTTTTTCCGTCGAAAAACTTCACAAAATCAATTTCTTTTGTATTTATTTTAGTCATCCGTTTTCGTCGGAACACTTTTTTCGTCAAAAATCTTCTATGGAATTCATTTTTCGTCGAAAAATTTCATAAAATAATTTCTTTTGCATTTAATTTATTCATCCATTTTCGACGGAATACTTTTTTCGTCAAAAATCTTCGATGGAATCCATTTTTCGTCAAAAAACATCATAAAATCAATTTCTTTTGCATTTATTTTATTCATCCATTTTTGACGGAATTCATTTTCCGACAAAAATCTTAGACGAAATCTATTTTCCGTCGAAAAAATTCACAAAATCAATTTCTTTTGCATTTATTTTATTCATCCATTTTCGACGGAATTCATTTTCCGTCAAAAATCTTCGACGGAATCCATTTTTCGTCGAAAAACTTCACAAAATCAATTTCTTTTGCATTTATTTTATTCATCCATTTTCGACGGAATTCATTTTCCGTCAAAAATCTTCGACGGAATCCATTTTTCGTCGAAAAACTTCACAAAATCAATTTCTTTTGCATTTATTTTATTCATCCATTTTCGACGGAATTCATTTTCCGTCAAAAATCTTCGACGGAATCCATTTTTCGTCGAAAAACTTCACAAAATCAACTTCTTTTGCATTTATTTTATTCATCCATTTTCGACGGAATTCATTTTCCGTCAAAATCTTCGACCGAATCCATTTTCCGTCGAAAAACTTCACAAAATCAATTTCTTTTGCATTTATTTTATTCATCCATTTTCGACGGAATACATTTTTCGTCAAAAATCTTCGACGGAATCCATTTTTCGTCGAAAAACTTCATAAAATCAATTTCTTTTGCATTTATTTTATTCATCCATTTTCGACGGAATTCATTTTCCGTCAAAAATCTTCGATGAAATCTATTTTCCGTCGAAAAAATTCACAAAATCAATTTCTTTTGCATTTATTTTATTCATCCATTTTCGACGGAATACATTTTTCGTCAAAAATCTTCAACGGAATCCATTTTTCGTCGAAAAACTTCATAAAATCAATTTCTTTTGCATTTATTTTATTCATCCATTTTCGACGAAATTCATTTTCCGTCAAAAATCTTCGACGGAATCTATTTTCCGTCGAAAAACTTCACAAAATCAATTTCTTTTGCATTTATTTTATTCATCCATTTTCGACGGAATTCTTTTTCCGTCAAAAATCTTCGACGGAATCCATTTTCCGTCGAAAAACTTCACAAAATCAATTTCTTTTGCATTTATTTTATTAATCCATTTTCGACGAAATTCATTTTCCGTCAAAAAACTTCACAAAATCAATTTCTTTTGCATTTATTTTATTCATCCATTTTCGATGGAATACATTTTTCGTCAAAAATATTCGACGGAATCCATTTTACATCGAAAAACTTCAAAAAATCAATTTCTTTTGAATTTATTTTATTCATCCATTTTCGACAGAATTCATTTTCCGTCAAAAATCTTCGACGGAATCTATTTTCTGTCGAAAAACTTCACAAAATCAATTTCTTTTGCATTTATTTTATTCATCCATTTTCGACGGAATACATTTTCCGTCAAAAATCTTCAACGGAATCCATTTTCCGTCGAAAAACTTCACAAAATCAATTTCTTTTGCATTTATTTTATTCATCCATTTTCGACGGAATTCATTTTCAGTCAAAAATCTTCGACGGAATCCATTTTCCGTCGAAAAACTTCACAAAATCAATTTCTTTTGCATTTATTTTATTCATCCATTTTCGACGGAATTCATTTTCCGTCAAAAATCTTCCACGGAATCCATTTTTCGTCGAAAAACTTCATAAAATCAATTTCTTTTGCATTTATTTTATTCTTCCATTTTCGACGGAATTCATTTTCCGTCAAAAATCTTCCACGGAATCCATTTTTCGTCGAAAAACTTCACAAAATCAATTTCTTTTGCATTTATTTTATTCATCCATTTTCGACGGAATTCATTTTCCGTCAAAAATCTTCGACGGAATCTATTTTCTGTCGAAAAACTTCACAAAATCAATTTCTTTTGCATTTATTTTATTCATCCATTTTCGACGGAATTCTTTTTCCGTCAAAAATCTTCGACGGAATCCATTTTCCGTCGAAAAACTTCACAAAATCAATTTCTTTTGCATTTATTTTATTAATCCATTTTCGACGAAATTCTTTTTTCGTCAAAAAACTTCACAAAATCAATTTCTTTTGCATTTATTTTATTCATCCATTTTCGACGGAATTCATTTTCCGTCAAAAATCTTCGACGAAATCTATTTTCCGTCGAAAAACTTCACAAAATCAATTTCTTTTGCATTTATTTTATTCATCCGTTTTCGACGGAATTCATTTTCTGTCAAAAATCTTCACAAAATCAATTTCTTTTGCATTTATTTTATTCATCCGTTTTCGACGGAATACATTTTTCGTCAAAAATCTTCGATGGAATCCATTTTTCGTCGAAAAACTTCATAAAATCAATTTCTTTTGCATTTATTTTATTCATCCATTTTCGACGGAATTCATTTTCCGTCAAAAATCTTCGACGAAATCTATTTTTCGTCGAAAAAATTCACGAAATCAATTTCTTTTGCATTTATTTTAATCATCCATTTTCGACGGAATTCATTTTCCGTCCAAAATCTTCGACGGAATCCATTTTCCGTCGAAAAACTTCATAAAATCAAATTCTTTTGCATTTATTTTATTCATCCATTTTCGACGGAATTCATTTTCCGTCAAAAATCTTCGACGGAATCTATTTTCTGTCGAAAAACTTCACAAAATCAATTTCTTTTGCATTTATTTTATTCATCCATTTTCGACGGAATTCATTTTCCGTCAAAAATCTTCGACGAAATCTATTTTCTGTCGAAAAACCTCACAAAATCAATTTCTTTTGCATTTATTTTATTCATCCATTTTCGACGGAATTCATTTTCCGTCAAAAATCTACGACGAAATCTATTTTCTGTCGAAAAACTTCACAAAATCAATTTCTTTTGCATTTATTTTATTCATCCATTTTCGACGGAATTCATTTTCCGTCAAAAATCTTCACAAAATCAATTTCTTTTGCATTTATTTTATTCATCCGTTTTCGACGGAATACATTTTTCGTCAAAAATCCTCGATGGAATCCATTTTTCGTCGAAAAACTTCATAAAATCAATTTCTTTTGCATTTATTTTATTCATCCATTTTCAACGGAATTCATTTTCCGTCAAAAATCTTCGACGAAATCCATTTTCTGTCGAAAAACTTCACAAAATCAATTTCTTTTGCATTTATTTTATTCATCCATTTTCGACGGAATTCATTTTCCGTCAAAAATCTTCACAAAATCAATTTCTTTTGCATTTATTTTATTCATCCGTTTTCGACGGAATACATTTTTCGTCAAAAATCTTCGATGGAATCCATTTTTCGTCGAAAAACTTCATAAAATCAATTTCTTTTGTATTTATTTTATTCATCCATTTTCGACGGAATTCATTTTCCGTCAAAAATCTTCGACGAAATCTATTTTCCGTCGAAAAAATTCACGAAATCAATTTCTTTTGCATTTATTTTAATCATCCATTTTCGACGGAATTCATTTTCCGTCAAAAATCTTCGACGGAATCCATTTTCCGTCAAAAATCTTCAACGGAATCCATTTTTCGTCGAAAAACTTCAGAAAATCAAATTCTTTTGCATTTATTTTATTCATCCATTTTCGACGGAATTCATTTTCCGTCAAAAATCTTCGACGGAATCTATTTTCTGTCAAAAAACTTCACAAAATAAATTTCTTTTGCATTTATTTTATTCATCCATTTTCGACGGAATTCTTTTTCCGTCAAAAATCTTCGACGGAATCCATTTTCCGTCGAATAACTTACAAAATCAATTTCCTTTGCATTTATTTTATTAATCCATTTTCGACGAAATTCTTTTTCCGTCAAAAAACTTCACAAAATCAATTTCTTTTGCATTTATTTTATTCATCCATTTTCGACGGAATACATTTTTCGTCAAAAATCTTCGACGGAATCCATTTTACATCGAAAAACTTCAAAAAATCAATTTCTTTTGAATTTATTTTATTCATCCATTTTCGACAGAATTCATTTTCCGTCAAAAATCTTCGACGGAATCTATTTTCTGTCGAAAAACTTCACAAAATCAATTTCTTTTGCATTTATTTTATTCATCCGTTTTCGATGGAATTCATTTTCCGTCAAAAATCTTCAACGGAATCCATTTTCCGTCGAAAAACTTCACAAAATCAATTTCTTTTGCATTTATTTTATTCATCCATTTTCGACGGAATTCATTTTCAGTCAAAAATCTTCGACGGAATCCATTTTCCGTCGAAAAACTTCACAAAATCAATTTCTTTTGCATTTATTTTATTCATCCATTTTCGACGGAATTTATTTTCCGTCAAAAATCTTCGACGGAATCCATTTTTCGTCGAAAAACATCATAAAATCAATTTCTTTTGCATTTATTTTATTCATCCATTTTCGACGGAATTCATTTTCCGTCAAAAATCTTCCACGGAATCCATTTTTCGTCGAAAAACTTCATAAAATCAATTTCTTTTGCATTTATTTTATTCATCCATTTTCGACGGAATTCATTTTCCGTCAAAAATCTTCGACGAAATCTATTTTCCGTCGAAAAAATTCACGAAATCAACTTCTTTTGCATTTATTTTAATCATCCATTTTGGACGGAATTCATTTTCCGTCAAAAATCTTCGACGAAATCCATTTTCCGTCAAAAATCTTCAACGGAATCCATTTTTCGTCGAAAAACTTCATAAAATCAAATTCTTTTGCATTTATTTTATTCATCCATTTTCGACGGAATTCATTTTCCGTCAAAAATCTTCGACGGAATCTATTTTCTGTCGAAAAACTTCACAAAATCAATTTCTTTTGCATTTATTTTATTCATCCATTTTCGACGGAATTCTTTTTCCGTCAAAAATCTTCGACGGAATCCATTTTCCGTCGAAAAATCTTCACAAAATCAATTTCTTTTGCATTTATTTTATTAATCCGTTTTCGACGAAATTCTTTTTCCGTCAAAAAACTTCACATAATCAATTTCTTTTGCATTTATTTTATTCATCCAATTTCGACGGAATACATTTTTCGTCAAAAATATTCGACGGAATCCATTTTACATCGAAAAACTTCAAAAAATCAATTTCTTTTGAATTTATTTTATTCATCCATTTTCGACAGAATTCATTTTCCGTCAAAAATCTTCGACGGAATCTATTTTCTGTCGAAAAACTTCACAAAATCAATTTCTTTTGCATTTATTTTATTCATCCGTTTTCGATGGAATTCATTTTCCGTCAAAAATCTTCAACAGAATCCATTTTTCGTCGAAAAACTTCATAAAATCAATTTCTTTTGCATTCATTTTATTCATCCATTTTCGACGGAATTCATTTTCAGTCAAAAATCTTCGACGGAATCCATTTTCCGTCGAAAAACTTCACAAAATCAATTTCTTTTGCATTTATTTTATTCATCCATTTTCGACGGAATTCATTTTCCGTCAAAAATCTTCCACGGAATCCATTTTGCGTCGAAAAACTTCATAAAATCAATTTCTTTTGCATTTATTTTATTCATCCATTTTCGACGGAATTCATTTTACGTCAAAAATCTTCGACGGAATCCATTTTCCGTCGAAAAAATTCACAAAATCAATTTCTTTTGCATTTATTTTATTCATCCATTTTCGACGGAATTCATTTTACGTCAAAAATCTTCGACGGAATCCATTTTCTGTCGAAAAACTTCACAAAATCAATTTCTTTTGCATTTATTTTATTCATCCATTTTCGACGGAATTCATTTTCCGTCAAAAATCTTCGACGGAATCCATTTTCCGTCGAAAAACTTCACAAAATCAATTTCTTTTGCATTTATTTTATTCATCCATTTTCGACGGAATACATTTTTCGTCAAAAATCTTCGACGGAATCCATTTTCCATCGAAAAACTTCATAAAATCAATTTCTTTTGCATTTATTTTATTCATCCATTTTCGACAGAATTCATTTTCCGTCCAAAATCTTCGACGGAATCCATTTTCCGGCGAAAAACATCACAAAATCAATTTCTTTTGCATTTATTTTATTCATCCATTTTCGACGGAATTCATTTTCCGTCAAAAATCTTCGACGGAATCCATTTTCCGTCGAAAAACTTCACAAAATCAATTTCTTTTGCATTTATTTTATTCATCCATTTTCGACGGAATTCATTTTCCGTCAAAAATCTTCACAAAATCATTTTCTTTTGCATTTATTTTATTCATCCGTTTTCGACGGAATACATTTTTCGTCAAAAATCTTCAACGGAATCCATTTTTCGTCGAAAAACTTCACAAAATCAATTTCTTTTGCATTTATTTTATTCATCCATTTTCGACGGAATACATTTTTCGTCAAAAATCTTCGATGGAATCCATTTTCCATCGAAAAACTTCACAAAATCAATTTCTTTTGCATTTATTTTATTCATCCATTTTCGACGGAATTCATTTTCCGTCCAAAATCTTCGACGGAATCCATTTTCCGTCGAAAAACTTCACAAAATCAATTTCTTTTGCATTTATTTTATTCATCCATTTTCGACGGAATTCATTTTCCGTCAAAAATCTTCACAAAATCATTTTCTTTTGCATTTATTTTATTCATCCGTTTTCGACGGAATACATTTTTCGTCAAAAATCTTCAACGGAATCCATTTTTCGTCGAAAAACTTCACAAAATCAATTTCTTTTGCATTTATT
The DNA here is from genome assembly GCA_032173675.1 of Gastrolobium villosum. Taxonomy (NCBI): domain Eukaryota; kingdom Viridiplantae; phylum Streptophyta; class Magnoliopsida; order Fabales; family Fabaceae; genus Gastrolobium; species Gastrolobium villosum. Next base: position 17,650 of record JAVKPL010003835.1, read on the forward strand.
TTATTAATCCATTTTCGACGAATTCTTTTTCCGTCAAAAAAAACTTCACAAAATCAATTTCTTTTGCATTTATTTTATTCATCCATTTTCGATGGAATTCATTTTCCGTCAAAAATCTTCGACGGAATCCATTTTCCGTCAAAAAACTTACAAAATCAATTTCTTTTGCATTTATTTTATTAATCTGTTTTCGACGAAATTCTTTTTCCGTCGAAAAACTTCACAAAATCAATTTCTTTTGTATTTATTTTAGTCATCCGTTTTCGAAGGAATATTTTTTTCGTCAAAAATCTTCGACGGAATCCATTTTTCGTCGAAAAACTTCATAAAATCAATTTCTTTTGCATTTAATTTATTCATCCATTTTCGACGGAATTCATTTTCCGTCAAAAATCTTCGACGGAATCTATTTTCTGTCGAAAAACTTCACAAAATCAATTTCTTTTGCATTTATTTTATTCATCCATTTTCGACGGAATTCATTTTCCGTCAAAAATCTTCGACGGAATCCATTTTCCGTCGAAAAACTTCACAAAATCAATTTCTTTTGCATTTATTTTATTAATCCGTTTTCGACAAAATTCTTTTTCCGTCAAAAAACTTCACAAAATCAATTTCTTTTGCATTTATTTTATTCATCCGTTTTCGATGGAATTCATTTTCCATCAAAAATCTTCGACGGAATCCATTTTCCGTCGAAAAACTTCACAAAATCAATTTCTTTTGCATTTATTTTATTAATCCATTTTCGAAGAAATTCTTTTTCCGTCAAAAAACTTCACAAAATCAATTTCTTTTGCATTTATTTTATTCATCCGTTTTCGATGGAATTCATTTTCCGTCAAAAATCTTCGACGGAATCCATTTTCCGTCGAAAAACTTACAAAATCAATTTCTTTGTATTTATTTTATTAATCTGTTTTCGACGAAATTCTTTTTCCGTCGAAAAACTTCACAAAATCAATTTCTTTTGCATTTATTTTATTCATCCGTTTTCGACGGAATACTTTTTTCGTCAAAAATCTTCGACGGAATCCATTTTTCGTCGAAAAACTTCATAAAATCAATTTCTTTTGCATTTATTTTATTCATCCATTTTCGACAGAATTCATTTTCCGACCAAAATCTTCGACGGAATCCATTTTCCGGCGAAAAACATCATAAAATCAATTTCTTTTGCATTTATTTTATTCATCCATTTTCGACAGAATTCATTTTCCGTCCAAAAATCTTCGACGGAATCCATTTTCCGTCGAAAAACTTCACAAAATCAATTTCTTTTGCATTTATTTTATTCATCCATTTTCGACGGAATTCATTTTCCGTCAAAAATCTTCACAAAATCATTTTCTTTTGCATTTACAAAATCAATTTCTTTTGCATTTATTTTCGTCCATTTTCGACGGAATTCATTTTCCGTCAAAAATCTTCGACGGAATCCATTTTCCGTCGAAAAACTTCACAAAATCAATTTCTTTTGCATTTATTTTAATCATCCATTTTCGACGGAATTCATTTTCCGTCAAAAATCTTCGACGGAATCCATTTTCCGTCAAAAATCTTCAACGGAATCCATTTTTCGTCGAAAAACTTCATAAAATCAATTTCTTTTGCATTTATTTTATTCATCCATTTTCGACGGAATTCATTTTCCGTCAAAAATCTTCGACGGAATTTATTTTCGGTCGAAAAACTTCACAAAATCAATTTCTTTTGCATTTATTTTATTCATCCATTTTCGACGGAATTCATTTTCCGTCAAAAATCTTCGACGGAATCCATTTTCCATCGAAAAACTTCACAAAATCAATTTCTTTTGCATTTATTTTATTAATCCGTTTTCGACGAAATTCTTTTTCCGTCAAAAAACTTCACAAAATCAATTTCTTTTGCATTTATTTTATTCATCCATTTTCGACGGAATACATTTTTCGTCAAAAATCTTCGACGGAATCCATTTTACATCGAAAAACTTCAAAAAATCAATTTCTTTTGAATTTATTTTATTCATCCATTTTCGACGGAATTCATTTTCCGTCAAAAATCTTCGACGGAATCCATTTTCTGTCGAAAAACTTCACAAAATCAATTTCTTTTGCATTTATTTTATTCATCCATTTTCGACGGAATACATTTTCCGTCAAAAATCTTCAACGGAATCCATTTTCCGTCGAAAAATTTCACAAAATCAATTTCTTTTGCATTTATTTTATTCATCCATTTTCGACGGAATTCATTTTCGTCAAAAATCTTCGACGGAATCCATTTTCCGTCGAAAAACTTCACAAAATCAATTTCTTTTGCATTTATTTTATTCATCCATTTTCGACGGAATTCATTTTCTGTCAAAAATCTTCCACGGAATCCATTTTTCGTCGAAAAACTTCATAAAATCAATTTCTTTTGCATTTATTTTATTCATCCATTTTCGACGGAATTCATTTTCCGTCAAAAATCTTCGACGGAATCTATTTTTTATCGAAAAACTTCACAAAATCAATTTCTTTTGCATTTATTTTATTCATCCATTTCGACGGAAT
>JAVKPL010003836.1:0-20512 GCA_032173675.1 Gastrolobium villosum
TGCGGATGCTGCATATTTCTGGCCAAAATCTAGTGGAGGATGATAAATTCAAACAAAACGTGATACTTTTGTTATATCTAGGTATATTGTAGAAAACACTATATTACAAAATTATTAAACCTAAAAATAAATTAAAATCCATATTTCCAATTTCAACCAATATAGCCTCCAGATTGCCAACCAAAAGATAAACGTAGACTCTCAAAAACCAACTTTCATTTTCGTCAGGTGAACCAAATCCTTGACAATTTGGTTATAATTCTTGGTTCCAATCATTGAGGAGCTTCATTTCCTGTAATTTCCTTCCAATTCTAATACCACGTCCAAAAGGAAAGGAAAAAGAAAGCCTAGAGTCAACAGCAGCAGTGCATCTTTCATAGAAAATTATTAACACCATCTGGTAATCTTCAGCAAAGTACCAAGCTATACTAATCTCATAATACAGTCAAGTACCATATAATAACCTCTCTCTTTGACAGTAAAAGATCTCTTTATCTGCAAATGGCCTTCATACTTACGCATGCTCATTCTATTCATTACTTTAAAATATAATAAATAAAAATGGAAAAAGCAAAGATGATGGTAACATCTGAAATATGAGCAAAAAGATCACACTTTTAATATGTGCTGTTAGAGTATCTTGGGACTATCTCATAATATTATTATTCTATCTTAAAATATCTTAAAGTATTTTGGGTGATCTGTTAAAGTGGTATTCATATTTTATTATATTTCTTGATTTGTTTCCTTAATTGATAAGGATTAAGAGAGCTAAGAGTTTAGTATTAGTATAAGTGGGGTTTAGTATTTTATCTTTTGTATCATATCATCCATAGAATATTACCGAGTGTTATGTTTCTCATGTCTTATTTTTCTTTCCTTTTCTCCTTCCCTACCTAAATCCCCCTATAATCTCAACACATGCTAATAACCTGAATTTTCTGATAAGTGATGAAGGCCTGTGAATTTTAAACTTGAAATACATGCCATCTGAAGGCTTTTCATCCGCAGCCACAAAAACAAAACTGTATTCAGAAATGAGTTAATAATGACTGCTTACAGAAGTTCCCAAGATACATCGGTAGAAGAATAAGGATGAAGAATTGCATCATTTGGATCAAAAGAAAGAGGAATGGCAATTGGGATAATCACATGTAAAAATCATTTAGGCCTACGGTAGGTACAGATTAAACAGTGCAAGCGAATATTTTCAAATTGTTGTTCCTCATCCACAAGATGTACATAATCTTAGTTGGAAAAAGAAAACACCATTCATGTCAAGAATGCTCTGCATCACCCAAATGATGATGAGAAATATTTACCAACGAAGATCAAGCAATCATAATTAGTAGAATAGGAAATAAGCAACTAGTAAAATACTAATTACAATAAAAAAGCCAAAAAAAACTTTACCTGCATAAAAGATTATCAGGCTGAACTTCAGTTCTGTACCGCAGTAAAAAACTAATTGCAAGTTCATGATTGGGATACACACAGAATTAAAAGTATATAGCATATAAGAACATAGTTTAAATGGCTGATATAATACAATTGATTATACCTTGTAACCGTTTGTGGACCGAGAAGCGAAGCATCAATAGCAGAGGAGAACTATGGAATATTGGTCCTGGCAAACGAACAACAACCTGGAATATTTTAGAAAAACACATATAATAATACAATGAGAAAAACCTGCATCGGGTGACATGGATGAGTGCTTCACAATGCCTTCGCATTATTCACGGCGCAGATCGGAAACTACCATGTCCGCACATTCCGCGACACTGCCGTTGGCTCGAGGACCACCAAGATCAGCGAAACGACTTCATTATCAAACCATTCACTGTCGTTTGCTTCTTCTTTTTTTTCAAAAAGAAATTGGCAAATCTTTTTTTTTTTTTTTTAAGAAAAGAAAAGTAGTATTGTGAAACATTGAATCATATAATCTAATCCTTTTTTTTTTTTTTTGGTAATGAATCATATAATCTAATCTATCTAATTGAATTTGATTCCTGAAAAAACTAAGTTTAATTAACAATAAATAAATCTTATTAGGTGTTAATATATTCACGATAATACTCAATTATTTCTTTATTTTTTTCATTTTTAATTTTTAAAATATTTAGTTTTTATCAAATGCAAAAGACAAAGGATGGAATTATCAAATGGATTAACACAGCAAAATTAAGCTACTTCAGTTGGGAAAATAATTTTATGATGCTGAATAGTTAGTTTTGTGCTGCCTCTCACACTAATTTTTTCATTTTACCCTTAAATTTTAATTTATTTCTCATTTTGTCCCCTTATAAATAGTAAGGGGACTACATGGTGCAGACCATGAAAATAAGTCTCACTTGATTCATTTATTGGCGGGGTTAAAATAGGATGTCCACACATTAACAAAATAAAATAAAATAGGGGTGTACATCGGATCGGATTGACTCGGTGAATTCAGTAATTCAGACTAAATCAAATGAAATAGATTGAATTAATTTAATATTTGGTTCACTTCGTGATAAACTCGATTCAGACCGATCACCAGTAATTTGGGGTGTTCCGATTTTTTTTTCTTAAAAATATTTTGTAAAATAGTTATGTAAATAATTATTTTCTATATTTTTTTCATTTTGAAAATTAAAAATCAAAACAGAAAACAAAAATAACTCATACATGTTCTCTAAATTTGGTTTTAAAAACAAAAAAATAATTATAATTTTCAAAACATTTTTTTCATTCTGAAAACTAAAAAATTATTTTTCAAAATAAAAATCAAACAGAGCTTTGGTTGTCAAATTTATAATTTTCATGGAGACTAAAATTTTGTAGACAGGTCATAAGGTGGGTCTAATTGTGACTAAATTTTAATTTGGGATTAATTTTAGGGAAGAGTTACCTCAAAAAGTTGAAGTTTATGGAGATACTTCGGGTCGATTCATTTAAACATTATGATACATGTGGTCAACGTTCCGACACGTAATCAATATTATTCGACACGCGATCAACTCCATTTTTTTGTAAATATTACAAATTTTATTTTATTTTATCTTTTTAATTAAACATGAAAAGTTAATTTATAAATCAAATATTTTTTGGTATCAAATTTGATATGAAAAATCAATAAGGCATAAAAAATTATTTTTTGCTTTATATTTATGTTATGAAATTTAAATATTTTATTGGTTATATGACTTATTATATTATGGGCTGCTATACGTACGAGATGTAAATCGTATTATATGGCTTTTTGATCTATTTGGGGGTTTTTATCCCTTTAATTTTTCAATATGGTATTTGATTTACGGTATCTACCAATGAGGGTCATTGAGTGACGCAGGAGACTTAGCGGCACTGAGTGTCGCGACTCTATCCCCGCGTCACTCACACGTTTTTTTTTTTCAATTGAGTTACACCCTCGTCCCTCTCCGGCACTCATAGGATTGTTGTAAATTTGAATTATGTTTATGAAAGATAAAATATGTCAAATGGGGCGTTATTACGTAGATATCAAAAAGTTATATGAAATAAAAAAATCATCTGATTTTGATACTCGAGTAAAAAATTATGGCTTTCCAAATTTTTATGGTAACATCCTAAGGAGATTTTGCCACTTGGCAATGAGTGTTGGAAGGGGTGTGGGGACGTCACTCAATTGAAAAAATAAAACTAAAAAATATGTGAGTGACGCGGGAGGAGGGTTGCGCCCTCAGTGCCACTGGGTCCCTCGGCGACACTGAGTCTGAATGACTCTTATTAGTAAATATCAGGAATCAAATATCAATATTTTTTTTGGTACATTGCTAGGAGGTATCTCCATTCAACCTTCTTCGGACACCATGCCCTCGGGGTACGACCCATTTGGGCTAGCCTCTCATTGTGAGGGTGAGTGCGCTAAGCTTCGCAACCGGAGAAAGGACAACGTTCCGACACGTAATCAATATTATTCGACACGCGATCAACTCCATTTTTTTGTAAATATTACAAATTTTATTTTATTTTATCTTTTTAATTAAACATGAAAAGTTAATTTATAAATCAAATATTTTTTGGTATCAAATTTGATATGAAAAATCAATAAGGCATAAAAAATTATTTTTTGCTTTATATTTATGTTATGAAATTTAAATATTTTATTGGTTATACGACTTATTATATTATGGGCTGCTATACGTACGAGATGTAAATCGTATTATATGGCTTTTTGATCTATTTGGGGGGGTTTTATCCCTTTAATTTTTCAATATGGTATTTGATTTACGGTATCTACCAATGAGGGTCATTGAGTGACGCAGGAGACTTAGCGGCACTGAGTGTCGCGACTCTCTCCCCGCGTCACTCACACGTTTTTTTTTTTTTTTCAATTGAGTTACACCCTCGTCCCTCTCCGGCACTCATAGGATTGTTGTAAATTTGAATTATGTTTATGAAAGATAAAATATGTCAAATGGGGCGTTATTACGTTGATATCAAAAAGTTATATGAAATAAAAAAATCATCTGATTTTGATACTCGAGTAAAAAATTATGGCTTTCCAAATTTTTATGGTAACATCCTAACGAGATTTTGCCACTTGGCAATGAGTGTTGGAAGGGGTGTGGGGACGTCACTCAATTGAAAAAATAAAACTAAAAAATATGTGAGTGAAGCGGGAGGAGGGTTGCGCCCTCAGTGCCACTGGGTCCCTCGGCGACACTGAGTCTGAATGACTCTTATTAGTAAATATCAGGAATCAAATATCAATATTTTTTTTGGTACATTGCTAGGAGGTATCTCCATTCAACCTTCTTCGGACATCATGCCCTCGGGGTACGGCCCATTTGGGCTAGCCTCTCATTGTGAGGGTGAGTGCGCTAAGCTTCGCAACCGGAGAAAGGACAACGTTCCGACACGTAATCAATATTATTCGACACGCGATCAACTCCATTTTTTTGTAAATGTTACAAATTTTATTTTATTTTATCTTTTTAATTAAATATGAAAAGTTAATTTATAAATCAAATAATTTTTGGTATCAAATTTGATATGAAAAATCAATAAGGCATAAAAAATTATTTTTTGCTTTATATTTATGTTATGAAATTTAAATATTTTATTGGTTATATGACTTATTATATTATGGGCTGCTATACATACGAGATGTAAATCGTATTATATGGCTTTTTGATCTATTTGAGGGTTTTTATCCCTTTAATTTTTCAATATGGTATTTGATTTACGGTATCTACCAATGAGGGTCATTGAGTGACGCAGGAGACTTAGCGGCACTGAGTGGCGCGACTCTATCCCCGCGTCACTCACACGTTTTTTTTTTTCAATTGAGTTACACCCTCGTCCCTCTCCGGCACTCATAGGATTGTTGTAAATTTGAATTATGTTTATGAAAGATAAAATATGTCAAATGGGGCGTTATTACGTAGATATCAAAAAGTTATATGAAATAAAAAAATCATCTGATTTTGATACTCGAGTAAAAAATTATGGCTTTCCAAATTTTTATGGTAACATCCTAAGGAGATTTTGCCACTTGGCAATGAGTGTTGGAAGGGGTGTGGGGACGTCACTCAATTGAAAAAATAAAACTAAAAAATATGTGAGTGACGCGGGAGGAGGGTTGCGCCCTCAGTGCCACTGGGTCCTTCGGCGACACTAAGTCTGAATGACTCTTATTAGTAAATATCAGGAATCAAATATCAATATTTTTTTTGGTACATTGCTAGGAGGTATCTCCATTCAACCTTCTTCGGACACCATGCCCTCGGGGTACGGCCCATTTGGGCTAGCCTCTCATTGTGAGGGTGAGTGCGCTAAGCTTCGCAACCGGAGAAAGGACAACGTTCCGACACGTAATCAATATTATTCGACACGCGATCAACTCCATTTTTTTGTAAATATTACAAATTTTATTTTATTTTATCTTTTTAATTAAACATGAAAAGTTAATTTATAAATCAAATATTTTTTGGTATCAAATTTGATATGAAAAATCAATAAGGCATAAAAAATTATTTTTTGCTTTATATTTATGTTATGAAATTTAAATATTTTATTGGTTATATGACTTATTATATTATGGGCTGCTATATGTACGAGATGTAAATCGTATTATATGGCTTTTTGATCTATTTGGGGGGTTTTTATCCCTTTAATTTTTCAATATGGTATTTGATTTACGGTATCTACCAATGAGGGTCATTGAGTGACGCAGGAGACTTAGCGGCACTGAGTGTCGCGACTCTCTCTCCGCGTCACTCACACGTTTTTTTTTTTTTCAATTGAGTTACACCCTCGTCCCTCTCCGGCACTCATAGGATTGTTGTAAATTTGAATTATGTTTATGAAAGATAAAATATGTCAAATGGGGCGTTATTACGTTGATATCAAAAAGTTATATGAAATAAAAAAATCATCTGATTTTGATACTCGAGTAAAAAATTATGGCTTTCCAAATTTTTATGGTAACATCCTAACGAGATTTTGCCACTTGGCAATGAGTGTTGGAAGGGGTGTGGGGACGTCACTCAATTGAAAAAATAAAACTAAAAAATATGTGAGTGACGCGGGAGGAGGGTTGCGCCCTCAGTGCCACTGGGTCCCTCGGCGACACTGAGTCTGAATGACTCTTATTAGTAAATATCAGGAATCAAATATCAATATTTTTTTTGGTACATTGCTAGGAGGTATCTCCATTCAACCTTCTTTGGACACCATGCCCTCGGGGTACGGCCCATTTGGGCTAGCCTCTCATTGTGAGGGTGAGTGCGCTAAGCTTCGCAACCGGATAAAGGACAACGTTCCAACACGTAATCAATATTATTCGACACGCGATCAACTCCATTTTTTTGTAAATGTTACAAATTTTATTTTATTTTATCTTTTTAATTAAACATGAAAAGTTAATTTATAAATCAAATATTTTTTGGTATCAAATTTGATATGAAAAATCAATAAGGCATAAAAAATTATTTTTTGCTTTATATTTATGTTGTGAAATTTAAATATTTTATTGGTTATATGACTTATTATATTATGGGCTGCTATACGTACGAGATGTAAATCGTATTATATGGCTTTTTGATCTATTTGGGGGTTTTTATCCCTTTAATTTTTCAATATGGTATTTGATTTACGGTATCTACCAATGAGGGTCATTGAGTGACGCAGGAGACTTAGCGGCACTGAGTGGCGCGACTCTCTCCCCGCGTCACTCACACGTTTTTTTTTTCAATTGAGTTACACCCTCGTCCCTCTCCGGCACTCTTAGGATTGTTGTAAATTTGAATTATGTTTATGAAAGATAAAATATGTCAAATGGGGTATTATTACGTAGATATCTAAAAGTTATATGAAATAAAAAAATCATCTGATTTTGATACTCGAGTAAAAAATTATGGCTTTCCAAATTTTTATTGTAACATCCTAACGAGATTTTGCCACTTGGCAATGAGTGTTGGAAGGGGTGTGGGGACGTCACTCAATTGAAAAAATAAAACTAAAAAAATAAGTGAGTGACGCGGGAGTAGGGTTGCGCCCTCAGTGCCACTGGGTCCCTCGGCGACACTGAGTCTGAATGACTCTTATTAGTAAATATCAGGAATCAAATATCAATATTTTTTTGGTACATTGCTAGGAGGTATCTCCATTCAACCTTTTTCGGACACCATGCCCTCGGGGTACGGCCCATTTGGGCTAGCCTCTCATTGTGAGGGTGAGTGCGCTAAGCTTCGCAACCGGAGAAAGGACAAGACTAATCCCCAACCGAAGATTTTTGGCTTATCCTCTGACCTCCAAAGATTTTCCAAGAAACTACTTGAGGCAGAGTTTGATCCCTGCACCAAGCAATCCCTTGAGAGCTCAATTGCCAACTGAGCTACCCTTGGGTTAATCAAATACCAATTTGGTACATTAAAAACTCAAAAAACCCTTTTGGGTCAAGGAGCACATTATGTTTATTACTATTATATATATTAAAAATATTAATTCATATAAAAACGTGTCCACGAAATCTATTTTTTTTAATTAACGTCTCACCGGTACAACATAAATTATATTTATTACTATTTAAGGTTTACCACTCTTGGTTATCTTGTATCAATTTAAATATGAAAATTTGAACTAAACCAATCCAGTACTGGTTGAATTAGTTTGATACAAATTATTACTTTTTCAAAATTAAAAAAAAAACTAACCTAGAATTTTTTTTTTGATACATAAAAACCAACATTTTTTTTTAATTTGATACGAATTGGCCGTAGACGCTCATAGGTCAAATTATGTGAAAATTATCTAGGTGGTCTAATTTTTTTTTTTTTGGGTACATTAGCTGGTTTAAATTTAAGTGGCTTACTTAAATCATTTTTTCTTATTGAAATCAGTACAACATATTGTTCAAATTACATAATTTAAATTTAGAGGGGAAAACGATTGTGAGAATAATAAAACCTTAATAATAGTTTATTTTGATGTGAAAATTTGTGATACAAATGACAAATTATTAATGTTTATTTATATTAAGGAGTTAATCTTAAAATAAGAAAATAAATAATGAAATATACAAAATAAAAAATTAAGTTTTAAAGAACCTTTACAACATTATAAATTATTTTAATTTATAATCTTAATATTGTATAAAAAAATTTATCCTAATTAAATCATATACTTATAAAGTTCCATACGCATATAAATAAATATTTGAGTATTAAATTTAGGGGTATATGACTCTTCTGCAATAGGAAAAAAAAACTTTTTTCCTACACACTCAATCAAAAATAAGACCCACGAAGAAATACAAGAAAATAAAATAAAACAGATGATAACGCATCAGATATGAGTCTGCAGGAAAAAGTTTTCATCTTCTACGGCATAAGATGATACAATCCCTTAAATTTATCACGTAAGTGGAGGAAATATTTTTAAAAAACTTTATTAATTTCATATAATGGAAAAGTAATTTTCTCTTGTTAGAGATACAATTACGTCTGATACCGTCTATTTATATAAAAAAAAACAACACATAAAATCAATAAAATCAATGTACTTATAGGAAAGAACAATATTTTCTAACAATATGAGAGTATATTTTTAAATTTACTCGAAAACAAAATTTACAAATATAATATTTCTAATAATGTTATTCTTGAAATCATAATTATATACCTTAAAAAAAGCTGTCCATTAATAGCAAAATGAAAAGTGGGAACCTCCACAGTTGCAAACTGGAAAGTGGGAAGTGTTTACTTGCTGTGGCGTCCAAGTATCTTTTGAAGCTTACGTGTAAGACCAATAAGCTCGCAGCGCTGCAACTTTGCCTTTTACCAAAACAATAATAATAAATAATAATTAATTAAGGACTAAGAGAACGATATTGTTATATTAAAACTTTAGATTTTAAAAAAAATTATGTTTATTCCTTTCTTTATAAGTATTAAATAGGTGGGTTTTATCAAAATTTGTAAATATCTTCATAATCATCTATTATTTCGAATATTATTTTGACTCAATTCTTTATTATTAAATAGATCTTATTTGTCTACTAAAAAATAGATCTTATTTAAATCTCATCGAATTAAAGTAATATCAAGCTATTTAATAAAGTTTGATTTATAATAAGGTTTTATATTTCTCAATTAACATGAGAATTCAAACTTTCCTACACACCGTTCGATTTCCGTGCTGACATGGGTCTTACATCTAATTTTTTATAACACATGGGTCCCAACACAGTGTTATAAAACCCGGACCGACCCGGCCGGGTCGACCTCGGAACCGGTAAATCGGTCATATAACCGGTATGGTTCAAGCAACAGACCGGTTATGCATCAGAATCGGTGTGACCCCATCCGACCCGGTCCTAAAAAAAATTATAATTGATATATTTGAGTATTTTTTTCTTATTAACTTACATAAGTTATGTACCTACAACACTAATATTATCTCAATTATGCACTATTCAAAAAAATTTGATTTGATTTATAATCAGAGATATCATTTTTTTAATCTAAAGTCCCGTATCACGATCATTATATTTTTGTTTGATCTTTTATTGGATAATAATATGTCATTTATTATTTTTTATATTAAAATATTTGAAATTTTTATATTATTTTTAAAATATTTTGTATTTTATAATTTTTTAATATAAATTATAAAATTACATATAATTACCGGGTCATACGATTAAACTCAATGACACAGTACCTTGACCGGGTAAATGAACGGGTCGATTTTAATAACATTGGTCCCACGTATTTTTTATTTATATAAGATGGTATTTCAATTCTCTATAAAACCCATATAATCAATCAGAAATCAAAATCAAAGAATTCACCGAATACCGTATAAGACTGGAGAAGTCCAACGATCTTCTCTCCCGAATTTATCCCTACAAATTATTCCGTCAAGACCAAAACGCCCTTTCTCTCTCTGTTGGGTAGAGGGTACAAGCAGACCCAGCGCTTTACATTTGATATTTCACCCAAATATCTCTCTTCACCTCCAAGACAAAAAAAAATTCTCTTTTTTAATTTTTATTTTTCTGGAAAGGAAGTTGAATTTGTGTTTCATACAATTCTGATCTCAATGGCGAGGCCTGATCAGAACGCAATTGAGACATTCATCCACATCACAGGCTCATCTGAAGCAATCGCAGTGCAAAAGCTCGAGGTTAATTTATCTTTTCCCCTTTTTATCCTTTCACGATCATCTTATCTCAATCTATGTCCTAGTTTCAATTATAATGGAAGGTAAATAAAGTTATTCACAGGTAATAATTAGGGTTTTATTTGCTTTGCGTGCTAAGTGCAGTTACCCACCCAAGTGCATTCAGAATTCTTTTTTTGTTGTTGATTGTTTGCTCTAAAGTTAGGATTTTGGATTATCTAGATGCTTCTGTTTGCCGACCCGATGAATGAGGGACTTCTGCTTTGCAAATATAAGACACACCATGTTTTTAACTATTCATCGATTAGTTTCTTTTTATTTTCAAAGGTACGGTTAGATTGTTTAATCCTTTTTGGAGTCACTGCAATTCTAGGATGTTTGCTGAATTTGAAGCTTCATAAAGAGTTTGCATATATTATGACCTCGGATTATGTATGTACTATTTTTGACCAGATACTTACACATGAACTTGGAAACTTACTCTTGCTTAGGATTTTAGACATGTGAGATCCCTCACACTTTGGATGCGAGTTTTAGCATCTAAATTATCCATACATTATCTCATAAAAGTGGTATATGATGTCTGGTCATTTTGTATAGAACCAGTTCTGTTTAGATTTTGTAACTAGAGATTTTAGGCATTTATCAATGATGTCAGGTGGTTGTTTATGTCTCTCATCATTTGTTAATGTTATTACTCTTCAGGAGCATGGGGGTAACCTTAATGAAGCTGTCAATGCACATTTTAGTGAAGGAGACAGAAATTTGTCAACCAGGTATACTCTTTATGTCATTAGTAAGCCAGTGAGCTTCTGAAGTCTAACTTGTCAAACTGGTATTACTCTGTGTGTTCCTCATGTTCCTTTTAATTCACATGATATTGATATCTTAATTCATTCCTTCATGGCCAGCACGCATGATACCTCTGCTGCTGTTCCACAAGATGATTTCATGGATATAGACAATGAACATCCTGTTGAATTTCGGGGACCTCTATCACTTTTATCTTCGGCAAGAAATAATCCATTTTCTCTTCTAGATCCAACATTTGGACGAGGTATACTTGATACTCATCTTGATTCAACAAACCAAGCACCGTTTGTTACTCATCCAAGAGAGGTAAGGGAGATTCCCATAGAGTTTAAGGATGGTAATCAATCCACTCCTCAAGCTGGCCATGTTCCAACTGTTGAGGATGTCACTGGAAGTGTTCATGCCCATGGTCCAGATAATTATGGGACTGTCATAATTAATGATGAAGATGAAGATGATGATGATACTTCACCTGCCCAGAATGCACATCAGGATGAGCAAAAACATAAGATCTTGGCTGATACATCACTTGACAGAAGTGCTAGACCCAGTGCTCCTACATTTGATAATTTACCAGATTACAGCAATGACATAGAAGAAGAAATGATCCGTGCTGCAATTGAGGCTTCGAGACGGGAGGCCGAGGAAAAGCACCCAAATCACAACTTTGGTAGACAAATTGTATGTTTCCTTCTTGATGGATTTCTCATGCTCTGGTATACTGAATGATTGCCTTGCCTTAGTATTTATTTCCCACCTGATGCAGGATTTAAGTGAATCTGGGCCTCAGCCAAGGCAATCTGATTTGGAGGATCCTGAGCTTGCCCATGCAGTTTCATTATCCCTGAAGGTACACTTTTATTTTATTTTATTTTTCTTATTCTTTATGATTTCCTGCTTGAACCTGCCATTTTGAACACGTTCACTATGATAGATTGGTGCTTTCACTTTTTTTTTCCATTAATAATGGAAATTTAGAACCTTGATTGCTTTTAACATCAAATGAGTCCAGGCAGCTGAGCAAGAAAAAGCATGGCGTGGGAAAGGAGGAGATGTTGGAGCACCAAAAGTAGGTTCATCTAAGTCGTCTGAGGTGGAACTAGGGGAAGTGGCATCAATTGGAAGGTATTCTATTTATGCTTGTTTTCACTGTTTTGGTCTTCTGCGTTGGCTGCAAAGAGCTCAGCATTTTCCCTTCTTGTGGTTGTTGAATCTGAAATGCGCAATATGGTCATTCTAGATTGCACACAGGAAGCTCATCCATCCAAGAAGAAGGTGAAGACTTAGAAGAGCAACCTCTGGTTAGGAACAGGTCTAGACGTACATCTTTGGGCTTCAGAGAGTCAGCCAAAGATGTTGAAGTTATTGAGGCTAGCACACTGCCAAGCACAGGACAGCAGGATGACAGCAATCTTCCTCAGCTTAATGGAAACTCCTTCCCTGATGAGGTATAGTCCTTCATTTTATTAGTTTTCAAAAAGAAGTTATGCTTGTATTTGTCATAGTATCTTAAACTCATTGTCCATGCCTCCTGATTTTCAATATTTGACTAAAAAATGAAATTGAAGTGGGGTGGCATTTCTTCTGAGGAGCATGATGAAGCAGTTATGCTTGAGGCTGCAATGTTTGGTGGAATCCCAGAAGGGAGTGGGTATCTCCCAGAAGGGAGTGGGTATCGCTATCCTTATGCTCCGCATGAGTTCATGCAGAACAGGGGTTTCTATCCTCGGCCAACACCTCGCCCACCTTCACCATCATTGGCAGCTCAGCGCTTGATAAGGGAACAACAGGTATGACTTATTTCTTAAATTGATTGGAATTGTGGGTTGTAGGAGATTGCCTAACCTAACTGCTGCTGTTGCTGTCTATGTTTATTTGATGCAGGATGATGAATATCTTGCATCCTTACAAGCAGATAGAGAAAAAGAGTTGAAAGCCATAGAAGAAGCCGAGGCTGCGCGGGAAGAGGAAAAGCAGAGAGAGGAAGAATCTCGCAGGAAATTACAGGAAGAGCAGGTAATACATTTGTAACTAATTGCATGGTTTTTGCATGCCCGTTGCTTCCTATTGCTAGTGCTCATATTATTTTTTTTTCCAATTTTTTTTTTTTTTTTATATTTAAGGGTAAGCCTGGAGCAGTGGCAAAACTGCTCCTTTGTGATTGAAAGGTCACAGGTTTGTATCCGAGAAATAACTTCTTTGCAAGTAAGCAAGGATATGGCTTCGTACAAGGATTACCGTCACCACTACCCTTGCTAGTTGGGATTTAATGGGGAGTGATTATTTATTTTTATATTTAGGGCCAATCTAAGAGGGCAAACCTGGAGCAGCGATAAAACTGCTCCTTTGTGATCGAAAGGTCATGAGTTTAAATCTGGGAAAGTCTCTTTGTGGGTAAGGCTGTGTACAAGAATTGCCCTCACCCCTATCCTCCCTGGGGTTTAATGAGGAGTGATTTTTATATTTAGGGCCAATATGGTAATAAAAGAGAGCTGCCATGCATTTCAGTTTTATTTATATTTCCATTGTCATGCATTTCTTGAAAACAGAGGGAGAAGAGAGGGGGGGGGGGGGGGGGATAGGAGAGGCAGTTGTTAGAGATTTTGTAGGGTAGGGTGGATTTTCATTTTGTCATGCATTAAGTATTCTACTGTTTTCTTTCAATGGGTTGCATCCTATATATATTTTATATAGAGGAGAAAATTATCTTACACCAATGTATATCTAATCTTAGTTGTTGATCCAATTTACATCTAAAAATGTAAATGACCAATAAATTAGAGTTCTTAGATATAAGTGGTCAACGACGGCTAATAAAGAATGTAAGACTTATTATTCTTATACTAGTGTGAATTGATTCTTCTCCATGTATACTGTTAGCTTGTGCAAAACCTATGAATGCTTGCTCCTATTTCCGAGTTACTTCTTACTCTTGCGTTCTGCATCATTCTGTGTTAGGAATTAGAAACAGAGTTAGCTGCAAAAGAAGCCTCTTTACCACCAGAACCAACCTCCGATGATGAGAATGCTGTGACCTTGCTAGTGAGAATGCCAGATGGCAGCCGTCGTGGACGCCGATTCCTTAGATCTGATAAGCTACAGGTAATGACCTGCAAGAAAATACGTTGTTTTCCTCCAATGTCTAGAACATTTTTACTAAACTTGATTATGGGATTTTTCAGTCTCTTTTCAACTTCATAGATATTGGTAGGGTGCTGAAACCAGGCAGTTACAGACTGGTGAGTATACCCAGTTGCTTTTCAATTTTATCATAATTCCTACCCTTAACATGGCATATATCCTCATTGACATTGTGATCGCTCGTCTTTAATGTTATTACTGGACAGGTGAGACCTTACCCTAGGCGTGCTTTTACTTATGAAGAAAGTGCATCAATACTTGAAGAACTTGGCCTGACCAACAAGCAAGAAGCCTTGTTTTTGGAGTTAATCTAATGCCCTGATGCAGATTTTTAGAAAACATTTGATTAAGCTTTTAGTTTATTATTAAATTATGAATCCATACACCCGACCATATGGAATTTCAATCTGGTTTATGCTGTTTGGATGAAGATATTTATAAAATTTCTGTTCTACAAGATCAGAATCAGATGTACAAAACTATCCGTTTTTACATGTGATGAATATCCGTGGGGAATGTTTTTCATCATATACAGTTGGGTTGCAGTTTCATGAAAATGATATTGTACATATTCCTTCCCCTCCTTCCCGCGGTCTTTTTCAGTCTCCTTCCAAACGATGGATTTTTTTTTTTTTGAAAGATTAAACGACGGATTTTAAACTCGTGTCAATATCACTTTCAATTATATTTTTTCTCTCCCTAGATTGGATTAAAATCTTCGATATTTATTTACTATTTGTAAAAAAAAAAATCTTTAAAACATAACCTCGGTAATTTTTTTAATGCCAGAATTGATATATTTTAAAATTCCCGTTAGTGTAGATGTATAATTAGAATCTATAGTTATTTAGGTTTCTTTTTTTTTTGTCCGGGGGGGGGGGGGGGGGGGGGGGGGGGGGTGTCCATATCACTTTCAATTATATTTTTTCTCCCCCTAGATTGGATTAAAATCTTCGATATTTATTTACTATTTGTAAAAAAAAAAATCTTTAAAACATAACCTCGGTAATTTTTTTAATGCCAGAATTGATATATTTTAAAATTCCCGTTAGTGTAGATGTATAATTAGAATCTATAGTTATTTAGGTTTCTTTTTTTCTTTGTCCGGGGGTGGTGGTGGTGGTGGTTCTTTATTAGATCAAGTATAACTTGTGATATCTTAAGTTGTTCATAACAATTATAATTTATAAGTAATAAACTGAAAGCCGTATAAATAATTTTTTGCGATGGTTAATTTTTTTTTGATTACTTTACCAATAATAATAATAATATGATTAAGGTATTTATAATTTTTTTATTATATCATTTAATGAAATATTAAAATTAGAAATTGTCATACAATTATTGTTCCTTTCCCTTTCCCACCTTTTCCTGTAGAGCTAGATTAACAAGGATTTGGGAGAGTCGACCCGAGAGGGTCCGACAGTGCTCGATGGAGATTAGTCTTCTATTATGACCGGAGGATACCATTGAATTTATTCAAAAAAGATTAACAAAGATACTAAATGTTGATGGAAAAATTCATTAGAAGAAAGCAAAATTTCAAAAACAGTTATAGAGTTTTATTTGTAATTGCATTTATGAGTCACAAAGGGTAACAGTTATAGAGTTTTGTTTTTAATGAATTTATGAGTCATAAAGGATAGCAGTTATGGAGTTTTATTTTTAATGGAATTTATGAGTCATAAAGGATAGCAGTTATGGAGTTTTATTTTTATGAAATTTATGATTCATAAATTGTTGCAGTTTAAGATGTCTTTTGCAATCAGGCGATATTTTGTAAATAAATTAGTAATACAACTTGGTAAATGATGTCATAACAAAATTAAAGAAAAAGATTATTCCGCATTTTTAAGTAAGCAGGGCTTAATACGATAATATGTTAACAACTAGGTATACACGGGGTGTTACATTTTATGCCTATTTTTTTTCAAATCTTAAAATGATGTTGTTTTGAGTGGTAACAAATAGTTTTATTATAGGTAAAGGATTTGTCCAGTCAATGGAGATAAGTTATCTCCGGAGAACCCAAAACAATGTCATTTTGGGATGGAAATCAAGGTGTTTTTGTAATCATAATATATTGCAATGGTTATATTAGTATTTATCATTATAATTTTTTAATCTTATAACTCAAAATCACGTCGTTTTAAGCTCACCGGAGATAACTTTATCTCAGGTGACGGGAGAAATACTTTTCCTATATATATATATATATATATATATATATATATATATATATATATATATATATAGGAAAGTTATACTTAGAACATATTTTTTTTTACAACCTTTTACAATCATAATTTTAACCGTTGATTTTTGTCAATCAACGGTTATCATTTGCTGTGAATTAATAATTAATTAATAAATTTAATTTACGAAAATAATAACCGTTAATTGACGGAGATCAACGGTTAAGATTATGGTTGTAAAAGGTTGTAAACAAAAGATAGGTTGTAAGTATAACCTTCCTTATATATATATATATATATATATATATATATATATATATATATATATATATATATGGGGTAAACATTTCTCAAGCAGCTTGAGATAAGTTTATCTCCATAGACCCAAAACTACGTCGTTTTGATTAATGAAGGGTGTTTATGTAATTTTAGGTGAATTAATGAAGGGTATTTTAGTAAAATGTATATGATATAAAAATAAATAAAATTACAATAACACCCTTCATTAATTTACCTAGAATTACATAAACACCCTTCATTAATCAAAACGACGTAGTTTTGGGGCTAGCTGGAGATAAACTTATCTCAAGCAGCTTAAGAAATTTTTTTCTATATATATATATATATATATATATATATAGGGAAAACACTTTTTCCTTTAACAGGAGAATTGTTTTCTCATGTAAGTGAGAGATCATTTTGCGTTTAGTATTTTTTTTATTTTTTGTTTATGGTGGGATCCATTTGAATTATGTATGTGTAGGAATTTTCTAATCTCATGTTAAATGAGAAATGCAAAGCCCCTATATATATATATATGTTGTGGAAAATATTTTCTTATGTTACATGGGAATTCAATTATCATGTTGTGACCCTAAGATTTGCGTGTAAATTTTTTTTTTTTTTTCATTTTTTGATAAATGTGGGGTCCACCGCTAGTTGAGTCACAACATGAGAAAATCAAACCTCATGTAAAAAGGCAAATGAGGAATTGTTAATGAAGCAATATGAAATTGGTTGTATCTCTACTTATAAAAAGGCAACCAAAAGGTTTGAAGCTGAAAAGAGCAAGATATTATTAGCACAAAAAATAAATTTCATAGTTGGGGTTGGCAAAAGCTAATGAAAGGTAAGACTGGGAAAACACAAGTTAGAGGAGAAGTAGATATTTGGTACAAGTTCGTTCGAAGATAGAAGAGGAAAGGAGGATAATTGAGGATTTGAAAAGCTATGAATAAAGAATGTGAAGGGGGTTAAGATTTGGGAAAAGAGAGAAGAAATGAAAGAAGGGAAACATGAAGAGACAAAAGGAGGAAAAAGAGTTTTTGTCAAACATTTGTCTATATCCTTTTCTATAATAATTTTCGGTGGGAATATTTTAACTACCAAAATTTTTTTACTACCAACTTACTATCCATTACATCACAGTTGGATCAAAAAGAGAGAATGTTAAAAAGTTTTTGAAGAGAGAAAATTCTAATAGTGATTAGATAGATAGTAAGTTGATAGTAAAAAATTTTGGTAGTGAGAATATCCCTCCTCAAATTTTCCAGCTTTTCTTAATGTCCTTCTAATTACAATAGAAATTAACAAACTCTTAAAGAAAATTAATTGAACCGGGCCCTAATTAACTATTGGAAATAGTCCAATAAATATGCTGGTTTCCTTCTATTATGAATGGGCTTCTCCTCACCTAGCCCAGGGATTAGGGTTATAATATCTCCCTCTCCATCAAGACAGGCCTCATCCACGAGGTGTAAGGGCCCAAAAGAGGGTTGCTTAGAGACGCACGAAGCAGCGCGTAGTGGAAGTGGACTGTCGGTAGGAACCTTCGCGAAGACAGAGGGATGCGCTAGTGGAAGTGAGATGTCATGCACTACGGCTGGGGCTAAAATAGGAACGGGCACCTGATTGGTAGCTGATGAGATAAGAATATCATTTCCTGTGTTCAATTTGGTTGGGGCGTTAGTGAGCTGAGATGTGTTTGTATTTTCCAAGCTGAGGTTGGAGCGAGGAAGCTCTTTAGTTTCCACCCTTGTCCCTTCCAAACCTCACATTGCTGAATGATTGTTGAACATCTTTTTTTTATGTTTTTCCATGTAAATTTGGCACCAAGTCGCAGCAGGGTATGACGAACACCAGCGTGACCACCAATTCATGAAGCAGAATTGGAATTAAGGAGGATGTCGCATGGATGTACAAACGGTTTCTGTGAAATAAGAGACCATTATATATCTGCCAATGTGGCCATTTAGAAGAGTCTATCCTTAAATCTTATAACATTTGTGTAGCGTAAGGGTCAAGTTGTATCTCTGTATAATGGAACTGTTCTGTGAAGTAGGACTGCTGATAGCCATAAATGCAGGGGATAAACTAGGAAGGTTTCCCTCTGGTAGACGTGATAGAACGTTAGCCACCACATTAACTTTACCTGATTTATATTGAATTGGATAATTAAAACCCAAAAATTTTGGGAGGAATTGTTGCTGCTTTGGAGTTTGGACACTTGAGACATTAAGTTGTGCAAACTTTGGTGATCAGTCTTGATGGTAAAAAATGAGCCCAAAAGATATTGCGGCCATTTTGCCACGGCAGAAGTAATAACGTACATCTCTCGAAAATAGGTGGATGTAAATTGCATGAGCTTGGAGAGTTTACGACTGAAGAATGCAATGAGATGGTTATCTTGCAGTAATACTGCCCCCACAGGCTGTTCTCCCTTTTCCAACTTAGGAGCTTCTTCCTTAAGGAAAAGTACCAGACTCAGAGTTATCAAATAAAATAACATCTTTTGTTGCCAATGTTTGAAATTATTCCCATTATAATATTCGGATTTCTCAGTATGCATTGGAACAAAACTAGTAGGATTGACCAAGTTGGTACTTGCACTTGCCCTTTCTGTTGATTGATATCGTAATTTCATAGTAAGTAGTAAACAATATATAATGCAAAATTTAAAATATACTGAATCATAGATTCAAAACACCAATTGTCTTAAGATTGTTGTAAAAGACAATGGTGAAAATTCAATTATAGATTCAAATCTGTGTATAATGCGACAGATAGTAATTAACGGTATAATTAAAGTGCAATAAAAAATTTAAGAACAGATTAACTTGATAAAAATTAGAAGTATGCAGAATATGATAGGAATCTGAGTCCAACACAAGTTGTCTCCTTAAGATAATTTACTCCCTTACTGATGCTGAAGATTGATGAATACTTATTTCTCAGGATAGAACGGATTGATGTCTTCAGAACGATGGCACTATCGATCCGAAGCCTGAACGAACACAACATGATGCTTAAGGAATCACATCGGAAAGTAGGGGTGTCAAAATGGGTTGTCATGACACGAATTCGACACGACACAAATTTGACACGACACGAATACATCAACATGAACACGACACAAATTTTTATTCGTGTCAAAATCTTCAATACTGACACGACACGATTTTTTTTGCGGGTTGACACGACACGAATAACACGCAAAATAGGGGTCAAAACGGTAATTGATAAAAAAATCGATCGAAATTAAAAAAATATAAAAAATATAAAATTAAAAAAAAAATACGGGTCAACACGAACACAAATACATCAACACGAACACGACACGAATTTTTTACGTGTCATTTTTCCCAACACGAACACGACACGAATTTTTTTGCGGGTCAACCTGAACACAAATTTTAGTGTCGTGTCGCGGG
>JAVKPL010003837.1:0-20352 GCA_032173675.1 Gastrolobium villosum
GAGACATCTGGTCTTGTGCATATCATGGCATACATCATGGATCCAATAGCCGAAGCGTATGGAATTCCACTCATGCGATCCTTCTCAGGCTGTGACTTAGGACACATAGCCCTGATAGGTGTACCCCATGACTGACAGGAAGAAAACCCCCTTCGACCCTTCAATGCTAAACCTCTTTAGCATCTTGTCAACGTACGTGGATTGAGATAAACCCAGCAGCCTCTTGGATCTATCTCTATAGATCTTTATACCAAGTATAAAGGCTGCCTCTCCCAAATCCTTCATGGTAAAGTTTTCTGAAAGCCACTCTTTCGTTATTTTTAATGTGGGGATGTCATCTCCTATTAGCAATATGTCATCTACATAGAGCACTAGGAAGACAACATTACTCCCACTAACCTTTCTGTAAACAGAAGGTTCATCCTCGTTCTTGATAAAACCGTTACTCTTAACGACTTCATCAAAACGTATATTCCAACTCCTTGATGCTTGCTTTAGCCCATATATTGACCTTTGTAGTTTGCATACCATATGCTCCTGATCTTTGATTTCAAAGCCTTTAGGTTGTGTCATGTACACTTCCTCCTTCAAGAACCCATTCAAGAAGGCGGTCTTGACATTCATTTGCCAAATTTCATAGTCGTGGTATGCTACTATTGCAAGCATGATCCTAATAGATTTGATCATGGCAACTGGTGAGAAAGTTTCATCATAGTCAACTCCTTGTCTTTGACGATGCCCTTTCGCCATCAACCTAGCTTTGTAGGTCTGAACGTTGCCATCTGCATCAGTCTTTCTTTTAAAGACCCATTTATTACCGATAGGAACTATTCCTTGCGGTTTAGGAACCAAGGTCCATGCCTTGTTCTGATACATCGAATCCATTTCAGATTCCATGGCTTCAAGCCATCTTGAGGAGTCAACATCTTTGACCGCCTCCTCGTAGTTACTTGGTTCATCATCCTCAACAGTTTGCTGATTCTCAATCACAAACCCGTACCTTTCAGGTGGATGGATGACCCTCGTAGATCTACGGAGTTGTGTGTTTACTTCTCCATTGGAGAACGTCGCCTGCGGAGCAGACTCTGGTTCCTCAATCTGTTCTTGTGGATCTTGCAGTTCTTCAAGATCAATCTTACTCCCACTGCCTCCTTGAGAGATCCAATCTTTCTCAAGGAACTCAGCATTCCTGGAATAAAACCAGTATCCCTTAGAACCTTGGGATACCCACAAATAGACATTTAGTACTCTCAGCACTAAGCTTGTCTGATGCCAACGCTTTGACATAAGACGGCGATCCCCATACCCTGAGGTAACTCAGGTTGGGTCTCTTACCATTCCATATCTCATATGGTGTGGTCTGAACAGATTTAGACGGTACCCTATTTAGAAAGTTATGCCGTTGTGTCTAAGGCATATCCCCAAAACAATTTTGGAAGTTGAGTCTAACTCATTATAGACCTAACCATGTCTAACACAGTCCTGTTTCTCCTGACACTGTTTTGGTGTGGTGTGTTAAGTGCAGTAAACTGCGAGAGAGTTCTATTTTCTCTCTGATAATCCTGAAACTCATGGCTGAAATATTCACCATCACGATCTGATCGCAATGACTTAACCATCTTGCCACGCCGTTTCCCTACTTCATCAGTAAATGAAATAGGAGTTTCCTCCTCTAGCCACAATATACATTGGGCCACATAAATCATAGTGAATGAGTTCTAATAACTCACTAGCCCTATGAATCTCAAGCCCTTTGGGTATTGATGAATCATTTTCCCAGCTAGACAAGATTCATACTGTCCATAGGATTCCAAATCCTTGGAGTCCAGGTATCCATCTCTATGCATCCTAGACAATCTTGTTTCATTTATGTGCCTTAGTCTATAATGCCAAAGATAGGATTGATTATCTATCCTAGGTCATTTCACATCTTGATTGAGCACTTTAGTTCCCATTTCCAAAACATACATGCCATTAATTAAAGAAGTGTGCCATGACAATATCATTCAAAATGATAGAAAATGTACCATCCTTAATAGTTAAAGCAAAACCATCTTGTTCTAAACAAGAAATAATATTTCCAGAAATGCCGGGAACTTAAAGATAATTATTCAAATGCAATAAAGTGCCCGTAGGCTAATGAGGTCGGTATCCCCACCAGCATGAGCAACAACTCTTGCTTCATCACCTGCGCGGGGTCCACCTTGTTCTTCTCCAATCTTCTAGGCTTCTAAGCACCTACAACACATTGCAGATAATAAGAACCATAACCGGTATCCAATACCTTATAAAGTTGGATTAGCATAAGAACAATTTATCTCAATCATGTGAATACCTGAGGTTGAAGCATCACCATGCTCCTTCACACTCTTCAGGTAGTCTGGACAATTCCTTTTCCAATGGCCATATTTGCCACAATGGAAGCACACAGCATCGCTTTTGTCCTTGGGTGCTCCCTTACCTTTCTTTTTTCCTTTTTTCTTATTGGGTTTTCCTTTGGGCTTAAGGGAGTTGCCTTTTGCAGGCTCCTTGCCCTTACCCATGGCCCTTTCAGGCCCACCAATCATAAGAGCTTGTGTCTCATCCTTCTTGATAGACATTTCAGCAGTCGTTGACATCCTTAACAACTCTGGCAAGCTCACAAGCATCCCATGCATGTTGTAATCCATTATGAATTCACTGAAAGAAGGAGGAAGTGATGATAGAACTAAGTCATTAATTAATTCAGCATCCATTGTGAACCCTAGACCCTCTAGCTTCTGAATGAGTGCCATCATCTTCAGTACATGGCGGTTAAAACACATGCCTTCAGTCATCTTGCACAGTAACAATTCCCTAAAGGTCTCATACCTCTCATGTCTGCCTTTAATATCATACAACTCCATGAGATGCATGATAATACAGGGGGCATCCATATGCTCGTGCTGTTTATGCAGTTCAGGCGACATGGATGCCAACATGATGCAACAAGCCAACACATTATCATCCATGTGTTGCTTGTGGGTTTCGAAATCAAATTCCGTGAACCCATCTTCCCCTTCCTTAGGCGCAATAGGCAAAACAGTGTCAAGGACATAAGCTATCTTTTCGGTCTTAAGAACAATTCTTAAGTTCCGATACTAGTCCATAAAATTTGAACCGGTCAGTTCATTCGTATCGAGAATTGAATGCAGTGACAGTTGATTAGTCATACTAAAAGCTGAAAAAGACGTAAATATGATTTTAGTTAATATACGGTTATGTAGTTAAAAGCAAATTATTAAAGACTTTAAATAATTTGCCCCTCCAACTATTTTATCTAAGTCAATAACCCTTCCTTTTGACTTAGGGTTAATCTACTTTAGATTTTACCTTAGTGGGATTAAGAGTGCGATTATTTACTTTAATCTTCGTCTGAGACCGCAAGATTAATTTAAATAATGGGTTGATCTTTATCAACAGTATCTCATACCCTCTCTTAGCATTAGGTTGACAACTCTTTGTCACTTAGTGGTGCATCTCATGCAACCAACCTAGCACCATTACCCTAAGCACATAAGCCCAGCTGTGCCTGCAACTTATGTCTTAGTTAAGCATTAAACTAGCACCCTAAGTGTCTTACACTTCAAACACTACTCTAGCTCAACGAGATAGTGGGTCCCAACTGAGTTGTGGAGCACCATTATGTAGAAGAGTTTTGAGTAGCATTGGTGGTGGGAGGTAATCATATGCTTAATTATTTATTCCTTTTAAGGGTTCCTTTTATCTTGGGATTAATTAGGTCCCATCAAATGCATATTGTAAGTTATCATGCTAGTCGTTACCTATGTCAAACATCTATCGGTATACACTAGTCGCTATTGGACAAACATAATAACCATACAAAACGCGGTTTGCCCAATTCATGCATACTAGACGTACTAATCATACATGCATATAAACAGTTTATATTGAGATAGCCATGGTGCTCGCGCTTTTGTCCTTTTTGCTTCTTTAAACAACGGCCGCTTGTCGTCTATACGCTAGCCTATTTCTCTAATTACACATAATCAAAGAAACTCCAATACATCTTTGGAGGAACAAAATTACAAAATTTAAATTACAAATACACTTGTAAATTAAAGGGCGCGATTACACATTAATTTAAAATTCAAAAATTCAAATCCGGGCACCATGACCATCCCCTTCCTGTTTGTACCTGAAAAGTTCAAAACTTGCAAACACAAACATTATATTATCACATAATATTTTCACATATATTTTGACATTTAACATTTAAACATCAAAATATCATCAAGATTTATAATCTTAAATTTCTCATTGGCCGAATTTAAAAAACAATTTTAATTCAAATTTTGTTAATTCTTTCTCAAAGAAAACAAAATTAAACCATGCATGTAGCCATAAACTCCTTCATGGCCGAATCATATAGGTGACTATATGATAAATTTTGTCACAAAATTTCATGCATATAAACGTGACACAATTCATGGAGAAAAATAAGAAATCATTCAAGGTACTCTTAGTACCTTCCATGGCCGAATCTACCCTTTCAAAAAGGGTGTTCCTTTTAAAACTTTCATAAAGAAAAAGAAACTAAACCATGATGCATAATGTTTTATGAACACAGAATCAAATTTACATGTTCATAAAAACAAAAACTTTAACACTTTAAAGGATTTGTGATTCAAAATCCATATGCAGAATTTAAACTTTAACCCTTTAAAGATTTTTGACCGTGAAAAACTCCTTTCACAAACAAGGTACCATCACCCGCCGATGGTAAAGCAACCAGGCTTTGATACCACTGGAAAGTAAACTGGACTTTGAAGGCCGATGCATGTAAGGTGTAAAACAAAAATTTTACTGCGGAACATACATGCACATAAAGGTTCATGCTTTAAGACATCATGATGTTACCTTGTTTTTGGCCTGATCAGTCAGGGAGATCAGATGTCAGGCTTGAAGGGTTCAAACCCTCTAATGGTGATCCACACCACCATTCGTCAATGATGCAAAAACCCCTTCTTGAAAGCCACCAGATGATCACCACAGTGAGGCTTGCTATGCGCACAAGTGGTGAAGGTGGAAGCTAGGTATTCTGTTTGGAAAGGTGTAGTGAACTACCCTACAGAATGGTGCATCAGATGAAGGAGAGTTGGCTAGGTTTTTTTTCAAAACCCTAAGGTGAGGAACAAGTGTTATGCGCACACTTGGAGAGGAGGAGAGATTTTTATCATTCAAAATGAAAACCAACTTTCAAACTCTTTTGAAGTTTGCGCATGGAACAGGGAGGATAAGGTGGAGCTGTTGCAAAACCAATTTTGCCAACAACCTTAAATCTTATCCACATGAAATTAAGTTCAAAATAATTTAAACTTAAATTCATAAACTATCATATAGTATACACTTTTCATGCGCATAATTCAGCCCTAGAAGGGGTCCAAATATATTGAGTAGTTGCATTCAAAATTTGAATCAACTCACCCACTGATTCCCTCAACCACCAAATCTGAATGGAGCTTTGTTTTAAGTGATAAGATGACATCCTTATCACTTAAACTTGCGCACCAAACAGCCCAAGGAATTGCTCCAAAGATGCTTCTTGATCCAAGGAATATGCTCCAATAAGATCCTGTCTTATCCTTTTGTTATGAAACAACTTTTCAAAGCCAATTCAAATTCGAATTCAAACACTTGAATTCAAATGTTCAAATATTCCAATTCAAAATTCAAAATTCAAAATTTCAAATTTCAAATTTCAAAATCAAAATTCGAATTTCAAAATTCAAATTCAAAATTCAAATTTCAAATTTCAAAATTCAAATTTCAAATTTCAAATTTCAAATTCAAAATTCGAAATTCAAATATTTGATTATTAATTTAACTAATTAAATTAATTAGTAATGGCTTGGACTATCCAAGCCCATTACTAAGCTCCATGCACCACCCACCCATTTAGGTGGGCTTCCAAACAGCTTCTTGGGCTAACAACCATTATTAGACCCAATACCTTTAAAGCTAGTCCATCATGACTACAAGGTGTTAGTGTGTGACCCATTAGGTCCAACTTAGCTTCTGACATAACTGGGCTTGGGCCCAACAAGCCCACAACCCAATTAATGACAACACAGAGCACTAGCAATGCTTTGTTGCCCCAGAACTAGTCAGATTAATGACTTGATCATCCTATTGCACATATTTGGTTACCGTATGTATTTCCCTTCGTCTCGGTTATCTTCCCATTAACCTAAGGTAAGGAAATGTATCAACCCCTGCGGTTTAGGGTAAGCTTTATTCGAAATAGGGAATCTTCAATTTACTGACTCTAAAGGCAAATCATCTCATGATCTCTTTTACTATGCATAGATTCCCGAGTCCCTATAAATGTCATCCCGATTTCTCCGGTTTATAGATAACCTAATCTCTCACAGAGATTTGACGAATTCCTTCAGCTTATTACCCTAGCCTTGTGCCCTTTAAGGACACGCCCAACAGTATACCTATGAGTCTCCATATTTCAGGCAGTCGAGGCATACAATCAAAACATGCCTTCAAGAACATAGTCTAGGTAATAACTTCTGGTCTAAGGAAAGACATACCCAAACATAAAGAGATTACTCTAATGACACTATCTGTGAGATTTCCTCATAGAGTCTCTTTTTGGGTCTGTTCAGTGCGAGCTATACTCTTATAGGTCCACCCACGACTTTAGCTAAGATATCTCCATATCTGCAGCTCATGAGGTCTTTACCTTGTATCCATATACAAGTAGATAAGTCGTACTAATCTTACTCGAGATCACTGATCCCCAAACTCAGTGTCTCTAGACTAGGAACATATAATTAGGAATAGACATGCAATATCCTTGAATCCTCATGATCGTGATCTCATCACAGATACTCAAGAGATACCTGTTCTATTCCAAGGGATTTATTCAGTTCGTTCATATAATATTAACAGTAATATCGAGACATAATATGAAACTGAATAAATAGTGCTTTCATTTATTTGCGACAAACAAAGTTCTACATCTAGTGTCCTTTATTTAATCAAAACATTGTCTCTAGGACACCCATATACTAACATATGTCATGCACATTTGCATAATGTTATTGTTGCATATTGAGTGAGCCATGGGGTGGAGAAATCCTCTAGTACCATTGGTTTACTGAGATATATTTGTATATCTCACACCACGTTTGGGGACATCATTTCAGGGCATTATGAGCTCGGAGGAGCTTCGGGCAAGAAGCCCACTTAGTGGATGTTGTAGCATGTGGTGCATTGGGCTAGCATGTCATTTTGGAGGAGTATGAGATGCACATAGTAGTATAGTTTGTATTTAGGACTTAGATCATGAACATATTGCATGTTGAGTTTTCCATGCTTTTATAGTGTTCATGATTACCTTCTAAGTCATGTACTTTGATCTCCATTTATGCCTTAACTTATTTGTATATTTTGAGTGAGCATGGAATTTTGTCCATAGCCACTTATGATGTATTTGGAGCATGTATGTTATGATAGAAGGGCCTTAGGCCTATTTTAGGATTGATTAAGTGTATAATTAACCAATGCATGAAATTGAACTTGGTGATTGAAACTTAATAAGAATTGCACGTGTAAATGGAACTGTGATGGGTTGTAAGTGGCCCAAGACTTGTTTTTCCTTGTGTGTGCCACCCAGTTGATATATATGCATCTTGCTGTATTAGGTTGCTTTGGCCAAAATTGGGGAATTCTGGTATAAACAAAGGAAACTCTGGCCGATTTTCGGGAAATTAGCAAGTTTTAGGCGAACTTTGGGAGGGTGTATCTTCCTCCACAGTGGTCCAATTGGGATGTGCAATATGTCATATTGGAGGTAGGGTTACCCTCTTATCCCTGTCAAAAATTGGGGTTGATTGGAGTTAGGAATTGGGTTGTAAGAATGAGATGAAGTAAGGGAAGGAAGATTATGCAGCTGAGCTGCATCTGGTGTTGGGCGCTAAACCGCCCAAGAGGGGCGCTTTAGGGCGCTGCATACGTGAAACAGGGGAAATCCCCCTGCCCTTGGGCGCTAAAATGCCTAAGTCGGGCGCTAAAACGCGCTGCTACCTATGAAGAGTCAAATCTTTCTGCCACTGGGTGCTAAAATGCCCAGTATGAGCGCTAAAGCACCCTGGTACCTATGAAAAAATATATCTTTCTGCCCGTGGGCGCTAAAACGCCCAGTTGGGCGCTTTAGCGCAAGTTGCCCGTTCAGCATACACATGAATTAGTAAAATTGGCATAAGTTAAGCTACAAAGCTCCAAATTGAATGCGGTTTGGAACCACTTGTAGCTAACAAAGAGGGCTATACTATAGTAAGAGAGATGAGTAAAACAAGAGGGTATGGTATTAGGCTTTGGTATTGTGTTCCGCATAAAGATTTGAGTTATGATCACAGTTCTTTTAAATGTTGTAAAAGGTGTTAAAAAGGAAAAAGTTTTCACGTAAATTCAACTAACTACTGTGATTGTAACTACGCTTAATATCATACTTGATGATAACACACCGGTCCGGTAATAGGGTGTTACATTTATGGTATCAAAGCAGTTTTGTATGGGAACTCTAATTATGTATGACTGTATATTGTGGTGCATAGCTATCTGTGAACTATTTATGATTAATGTATATATGATTCCTCAGTGTGGGTCTGATCAGCTCATTCCTTTGTGTTACATGTACAAATATCATGACTAGGGCGCGAGGTCACCATGGGGCACGTGGTATAGGTCCTCTAGCACCGGATCCGGTCACTGCAGTCCTTAATGCTCTGTAGGCGGAAATGGCAGCAAATAGAAATATAACTGAAAACATGATGAAGACCAATCAGGATATGATGCAAGCATTCATGGCAGAAATGAGGGCTGATAGAAATCATCATCGGAGGAGTGATTCACCTCCACACACGGCCACAGTGACTCCTAAACCGACGCCGTTCGTTACTCCTCAACAGGGGGAGAGTGGGGCTAGTCACCACACTGGTGAGGCTAGTCATCAGACCACTGACCCCACCTATATTCCTGATCCTTCTTTTGTTGCTCAATCCACTGGGGTTACGGGGAAGGTTATTGATAATGCTGCTGATGAGCGTAGGCTCATATCTTTTAGGAAGCATAAGCCACCCGCATTTCTGGGGTCAAGGGACCCGAAAGAGGTTACTACTTGGCTGAGGGGAATGGATAAGATATTCCAGGTGATGAGATGACAAGACCCTCAGAAGCTATTGTATTCTGTGTATATGCTGGAGGGAGATGCCCAGGAGTGGTGGGACAATGTGTTTCGCCCTTATGTTGTTCAGGGTGAGGAAATTTCTTGGGCTATGTTTGAAGGGCTGTTCCATGAAGAATATCTTCCCCGCGATATCCGGGAGGCAAAGCAAGGAGAGTTTGATAATCTTGTGCAGGGAGCCATGACAGTGGATGCCTATGTGGCTAAATTCAATGAACTAGTCAAGTTTGCAAATTATGGAGGTACTCTACCTATTCCCAAATTCTTGTCAGCTAATTTCCAAAGGGGGCTGAATGAAAAAATTGCTAAAAGGATGTCGAATATTGCAGTAAGAAACTTTGCTAACTTAGTGACCCAATGTAAGAGGGTTGAGACTGTGTATGGTAGGTATCCGAAATCAAATGCTGCAAAAGAACAAGAAGTGAAGAGGACATCTGGTCCTTCAGGTAATAGTAACAGAGGAGGCTATAATAATAATAACAGGGGCAAGGGGGTTGCATTTAAGGCATCCTCATGGTCAATTCAAGAGGGGTGGGACCCCTAGTGGTGGAGTTGTGGACAAATATTATATCCCACAATGTGGGAAGTGCAAGAAATACCACAAAGGTGTATGTGGTGCTGGCCCGGGGACTTGTTTTAAATGTGGTCAGACTGGCCATTTTGCTAGGAGTTGTCCATCTTCTACGGGACAGGCTGCGAATCTGTAGGCCTTACCGACTGCGACTACTACCACTCCTGCTACTGCTACTGCTATTCCTATAGTTAGACGGGTATATACTACAAATGTGCAACATACTGAGACGGCTCCGAATTTGGTAAAAGGTATAATTTTCCTCTCTAATGTTGATTTATCTGTGTTATTTGATTTGGGAGCAACGCATTCTTTTATGGCGGACTATGTGGCTAAAGCGTTGGACTTAACAACAACACGAATGATTCCTCCGATGCGTATTACTACCGCTACAGGAGAGGTTAGTGAATCGTCCTGGATTTGCGGAAATGTGAAGTTCACCTATTTAGGCAGGGGTTACACGATTGATTTAATTATCTTACCCCTGGCCTCTGTCAATTTGATATTGGGGATGGATTGGTTGTCTCAGAACTGCGCAATGATTGATTGCTGTGGAAAGAGTTTGATACTATCTCACGAGAGGCTGCCTGTTTGTCCGTCTCTGTATTTGTCTGTTAGTCAAACTATCAAAGCCTTGAAGGCTGGGGATCTGGGTTATGTCCTTTTGGGTGGATTGGTTGGTGACAAAAAGGAGGAGATTTCTTCTATTCCGGATGTTAATGAGTTTGCAGATGTATTCCCTGATGAGATACCAGAATTTCTGCCTGAGAGAGAGATTGAATTCTCTATTGACCTATTGCCTGGTGTGGGGCCAATCTCCTTGGCTACATACCGGATGTCGCCACTTGAGTTGGCTGAGTTGAAGCAGCACATTGAAGAACTACCAGCAAAGAATTTTATCAGGCTGAGTGTGTCTTCGTGGGGAGCACCGGTAATATTTATGAAGAAAAAGGATGGTAGCATGAGATTGTGCACTGACTACCGATAGTTGAATAAAGTGACAATTAAGAACAGGTACCCGTTGCCGCGCATTGATGATTTATTGGATCAGTTGAGGGGGTGCCTGTGTATTTTCTAAGATTGATCTCCGGTCCGGATATCACCAGATCCGGATTAAACCGGAGGATGTACCTAAAACGGCTTTCCGATCCAAATATGGACATTTTGAATACCAAGTTATTCCTTTTGGGCTTACTAATGCCCCTGCGGTGTTCATGGATTATATGAATCGCATCTTTAAACCGTATTTGGACCAATTTGTAATGGTATTTATTGACGACATTTTGATCTATTCTAAGAGTAAAGAGGAGCACACCGATCATCTGAATACTGTGTTGCAAGTGTTGAAGGATAAGAAATTATATGCTAAACCGTCTAAGTGTGAATTCTGGTTGTCTAAGGTGCAATTTCTGGGCCATGTTATTTCTGCAAGTGGTGTTGCAGTGGATCCAAGCAAGATTGAAGCGGTAAGCGACCGGGAACGACCTAAGACTATGGCTGAGATCATGAGCTTTCTAGGGCTTGCTGGTTATTATCGCTGGTTTATACAGGGTTTTCTACAATGGTTCTGTCGTTGACCCGATTGACACGAAAGGATACTCCTTTTGTGTGGACCCAGGAATGTGAGGATTGTTTTCTGACACTCAAAGAGAAGTTGACTACTGCTCCGGTGTTAACTCTTCCTGATCCGGAGGGTGAATTTGTTTTATATTGTGATGCTTCCAAGAAGGCTTTAGGGAGCGTATCAGGAAGGAAAAGTGATTGCTTATGCGCCCAGGCAGTTAAAGCCGCATGAAGAGAATTATTCGACGCACGACTTAAAACTGGCTGCTATTGTGTTTGCCTTGAAAATCTGGAGGCATTTTCTGTATGGGATGAAGTTTGCTGTGTTCAGTGATCATAAAAGCTTGAAATATTTGTTTGATCAGAATGAGCTGAATATGAGACAACGAAGATGGGTTGAATTCTTAAAAGATTATGACTTTGAGCTAAAATACCACCCGGGAAAAGCTAATGTGGTGGCAGATGCGTTGAGTAGGAAATCTGTCAATTTATCTCATATGATGATGTGAGACAATGAAATGATTGAGCAATTCTGAGACATGAAAATAAAGGATTTCTTTGCAGGTAGAATTTGTGATATGGAGTTGACACGGATTGAGAACGAGCTGCACGAGAAAATTAAAGAGACTCAGATCCGGAATGAAAGTATTAAACATTTGAAAGGCCAGAGTGGCATATCAGTTAATGAACATGGGTTATTATTATATCAGGGCAGGATTGTTGTCCCAAGGAGCTTGCAGAGGAAGTTATGACAGAGGCCCATAAGGGTCAATATGCTATCCACCCAGGTGCTACAAAAATGTACCGAGATTTAAAAGTTAAGTTCTGGTGGCCTGGGATGATGAGGGATGTTGCTGAGTACGTATCTAAGTGCTTGGTTTGTCTGAAAGTAAAGATAGAGCATCAGAAACCTGCTGAGTTACTTCAGCCACTGGATATACCAGAATGGAAATGGGAGAGTATTTCTATGGATTTTGTTGTTGGGTTGCCTCGAACTCAGGCTGGTTATGATTCGATTTGGGTTATTGTGGATCGACTTACGAAGTCTGCGCATTTTCTACCAATACGAGTGGATTTCACCACAGAGAGATTGGAAAAGTTGTATGTTAATGAGATTGTAAGGCTCCATGGGATACCAATTAGCATTATCAGTGATCGGGACCCGAAGTTTACTTCACATTTTTGGGGAGCCTTACAGCAAGCTTTTGGCAATCAGCTTCGACTGAGCACTGCGTATCACCCGCAGACTGATGGCAGACTGAAAGGACTATACAAACACTTGAGGATATGCTGAGAGCTTGCACATTGGAACAGGGTACTGCTTGGGATAGGTACTTGCCACTGGTGGAATTTTCTTATAATAAAAATTTTCACTCCAGTCTGGGCATGGCACCGTATGAGGCACCGTATGGGAGGAGGTGTCATACTCCCACTTGTTGGACTGAGGTAGGCGATAAAGAAAGATTTGGTCCAGATTTTGTGCAGGAAACAACAGTGCAAATAGAAATGATCAGAGAAAAACTGAAACATGCACAGAATCGGCAGAAAAGCTACTATGATAATAAGCATAGACCGTTAGAATTCGAGGAAGGTGACCACATTTTTGTACGATTGTCTCCGGTCATGGGTGTTGGCCGTGCATTGGGAGTGAGGAAGCTGAGTCCTCGGTTCATTGGACCGCATCAAATTATGAAAAGAGTAGGATTGGTGGCCTACCAGCTTGCCTTGCCCCCTCAATTGTCCAATCTACATGATGTTTTTCATGTGTCGCAGTTGCGGCGTTATGTTCCGGATGAATCACATGTGGTGATGCCGGATAATATTGAAATCAGGGAGAATTTGAAGACTCCCATTGGTCCTATTAAAATACTAGACCGCAGTGAAAAGAAGTTGAGAAGTAAAGTTATTCCCATGCTGAAGGTTCAGTGGGAGGGCCGCACACCTGAGGAGGCTACTTGGGAGCGGGAGGACTAGATTCTCCGACTATATCCTGAGTTAGCGGACTAGTATGATTTAATTTTGCGGACAAAATTTCTAAAAGGAGGGGTGAATATAACACCTCATAAATTTAAATGTGTGTTTTGTTATGATATTGTGAATTAAAATGGTAAGATTAGTGAAAATTCATGAATTAAGGCCAAAACGGGTAAAAAGGGCAAAATGGTAAATTACCAAACACGTATCCCTAGGCATAAAAAATTGAGTAGGAGACCTCCTATGACAAAAATAATGCCGGAAACGGACTCAGGACGAAAAATTGAGTGAGTAGGAAAATTTGTGAAAAATTGATGAATAGTGATTTTTCGGTGTAAAATACTGCGGTATAAGTGTACCTATAAGTGTGAAATTGTTATCAATATTTTTAGGAAACAAAAATATGTCATGAACCAGAAAAATAAGTAGATTATGAATCTGTGGTCGGAATTGTTGATTGGATTAAAGTTAAATCGTGTGTGGGACCCGCGAGACCCAAACCCATTTAAGTTTCCTCTTTCCCTATGCACCTCACGTTTTTCTCTCTCTCTTTCTCTTTTCTTTCCCGTAAGAAATTTCCCCCCACCACCATTGTTGAGCATCAAGCTCCCTCCTTCACAACTTTTCATTTTCTGCACCAAATCCATTGAAATTTGTGTTGAGATTCATTGGAAAACCCATTCTAAAGCCATTGGTGATACTCCTAAGCCTTGAAATCACCTCTTTGGGGCGCATTTGGCCTAGGGCAGATCCGAAATTATTGAGGAAAACGGTGTTCATGGAGGCATTGGATCTCTCATTGCTTAGATAAGCCTTGGAGAAGTGCCAAGCTTTGATTGTGAGTATATTTGTAGTATTTTTACGGTTGATTTTGTAGATCCAAAAAGTATGAACTCTAAGTCTTTAATTTTAGATGTGTGATGATAGGGAGCTCAAATGGAAAAATTGTATTAGATGATAATGTCTTAGAATGATGTATGTGAGCTAGAAATGCCATGAGAAATTTAGGTGAAAAATGTGATTTTTAACTTAGAAAAAAATGATGAAGTGCCATGAATTTAGGATGTTGAGTTAGGTGAGGATGGTGTGATGAGTTGTTATGTAATGTGGTAATATGATTAAATGAGTGTGGAATTGGTAAATAAGATGGATTGATGAGTGTATGTGATCAACCCCTGGTTCATCATGTTTTTCAGCACAAATTAGTATTAATTTGTATGAATAATTGGATGAAAAGGGAGGTTAATATCTTAGAAGTCCCTAAAGTGCAAGTTCTGAAAGCTTTGTGAAAATCTACATTGTCTTGCAGGGGAATTGATGAGGCCTGGGAATTGATGTTCAACATTGATGTTCAACAAGTTTTTGGTGCCGTTGCCGGGGAATTGATGTTCAACATTGATGAACACCATCAGTTGTTGAGATTGAGTCTTTTATTTTTTAGCATTTTAATTTTTGTTGTATGAATCTTTGTGCTCTTGTAATTCTAGTGTATGCAAGGTAATTTTGATCAAAACTCTTTGTTGTTTGATCCATAATTAGAAAGGACACTTAGAAGGAGAAGAAGGGCAGCCAGAAGAAGGCAGCAATTGTTAGACAGTGGTGAATCAAGTGCTACAGTACAGGCAAAAAATATGGCAGAAAATCATGTGCAACAACCACAAAGGACATTGGGAGATTACATGACTCCTGCTGTCATTCCACCCATTGGAAGTGTGGTTAGACCTACTTGGGAGCCAAATAATTTTGAACTGAAACCTGCATTGGTACAGTTGGTGTAAAAGGAACAGTTTGCTGGAACAAGTGCAGAAGATCCATATCTGTATATTGAGAATTTCTTGTTGTTGAGTGATACTATGAAGATTAATGGTGTGACAAGGGATGCCATTCTGTTGAGGTTATTCACTCATTCACTGAAGGATGATGCCAGAAGGTGGTTGCAGTCATTGCCATAAGGAAGCATTACTACTTGGGATGATTTGCAAACCAAGTTTCTGGCCAGATTTTTCTCAGCATCCAAGAGGGCAAAGTTGAAGGATGAGATCACAGGCTTCAAGCAGAAAGAGTCAGAATCTATTTATGAGGCCTGGGAAAGGTTCAACACACTGTTGAGGAAATGTCCTCAACATGGAATTGAAGTGTGGAATCAGGAAGCAATCTTTCTGCAGGGGATGACTACAAACACTAGGACATTGGTGAATGCCACTGCTGGTAGGTCATTGACAACTAAGACTCCTGAAGAGGCACTTGATATTTTTGAATCTTTGGCATCTCAAGAATTTGATAATGCTCCAATGGCTGAAAGAAGAACAGGAATCATTAAGTTGGATGGGTATGATGCCTTGTTAGCCAAGAATGATCAACTGATGCAGACTCAGAAAGAGCAACAGCAACAGTTGGGTGCTCTCACTAA
This sequence comes from Gastrolobium villosum, assembly GCA_032173675.1. Lineage (NCBI taxonomy): Eukaryota > Viridiplantae > Streptophyta > Magnoliopsida > Fabales > Fabaceae > Gastrolobium > Gastrolobium villosum. The sequence goes on from JAVKPL010003837.1 coordinate 15,757, forward strand.
GCAACTATCCAATCAAAAGGTTGCTTCAGTGGACACTAATTCTGTGTGTGCAATCTGTGGAAAAAGTCATGTAACAGATGATTGTGATTATGGGGGATCTACAGAACAGGTCAATGGAGTATGGTATAATCAAAGGAACCCTAACACTCAGGGGCGAAATTTATATGTGCCACCATTGAAGAATAGAAATCAACAGCCTGGGTTCAGTTACAGTTCCGACCATCAGTTAAATCCTCCTCCTCCACCACATACATCACAACTAGGAGATTCTTCAGCATGGGAGAAAGCTTTTGCCCAGTTGTCCAAGACTACTCAAGATTTTATTAAAGGATCCAATTCTCTCAGGGAAGAATATTCTGCATTCATGCAAGAGACAAAGACTTCATTCAGAAATCAGGAAGCATCCATTAGGAATTTGAGACACAGATTGGTCAGATTTCAAGACAGATATCTGAAAGATCACAGGGCAAGTTTCCTGGTGATACAATGGTGAATCCGAAGGAGCACTACAAAGCTATTACTACAAGAAGTGGGCTTGTGCTTCAACCTGTTCAAAAGAAAGTTGAAGACAAGAAGGATGAAGAAGAAGTCATTGTAGAGGATGTAGTGGAAGATGATGAACAAGAAACAGTGAAGGAAGATAAGGAGAAAAATAAGGGAGTAGTTGAAAATAATTCTTCACCCAAGAAGAAGATGAAGGGGGAGAAGAAGAAAATGGCTGATAAGCAAGATCAGCCCATTAACTTATCTCCATATTCCAAGATTCCTTATCCCCAAAGGTTGAAGCAAGAAATCCAGAAACAACATTATGCAAGATTTCTGGATATTTTTAAGAAGTTGCAGATCAACATTCCATTTGCTGAAGCCTTGGGTAACATGCCTCACTACGCAAAGTTCATGAAAGATATTCTGTCAAAGAAGAGGAAATTGAAGGATGGTGAGACAGTAGCTTTAACAGAAGAATGTAGTGCCCTTATCCAGAAGAAACTTCCACCAAAATTGAAAGATCCAGGAAGTTTCAGCATCCCTATTGCTATTGGAGATGTGGAAGTAGGGAAAGCACTTTGTGATTTGGGGGCTAGCATAAATCTGATGCCATTGACTGTATGTAGAGCCTTGGGAATCAATACAATGAAGGAGACCAACCTTATTCTACACCTTGCAGATAGATCCATCAAGAGACCAGAAGGTGTGGTAGAAGATGTGTTGGTTAAGGTGGATAAGTTCATATTTCTAGTGGACTTTGTGATTTTAGACATGGAAGCAGAAGATACAGAAAGCCCTCTACTTCTAGGGAGGCCATTCTTAGCAACTGCTAGATCCTTGATTGATGTTGAACAAGGGAAGCTTATGCTAAGGGTGAATGAAAAGACAGTAACAATTGATGTGTTTGAAGCAATTAAACATCCTGTTGATGTTGAGGATTGTTTCAGGATTGATATCATCCAGGAGGTTGTGGATGAAGTAACAGGAGAAGAGAATCTGTTACTGGAGGAAGACCAATGTAAAGAAGAGAATAATGGGGAGAATTTTTAGGAGGAACCAGTAGTTGAAGAGCTTGAACAGAAGATGGATGATATTCCTAAGGGAGCACCTAAGGTAGAGTTGAAAGAACTACCTTCAAATTTAAAATATGTGTTCCTTGGGGATGATCAAACCTACCCAGCAATTATTAATGCGTCCTTATCTGAGAGGGAGGAAATGAAGTTGGTGGAGGTTCTGAAGAAGAACAAGACAACCATGGGCTGGTCATTCTCTGATCTTAAGGTCATCAACCCTTCATTCTGCACTCACAAGATATTGATGGAGGAAGAAGTCAAACCAGTAAGGCAACCACAGAGGAGACTTAATTCCACTCTGAAAGAGGTGGTGAGAAAAGAAGTGGTGAAGCTACTTGCTGCTGGGATGATTTACCCTATTTCCGATAGTGCTTGGGTGAGTCCAGTTTAAACAATACCTAAGAAAGGAAGGATGACTGTGGTTAGAAATGAGAATAATGAACTGATTCCCACAAGGACTGTGACTGGGTGGAGGATATGTGTAGACTACCGGAGACTCAACAAAGCAACTAGGAAGGATCATTTCCCTATTCCATTCTTGGACCAGATGTTGGAGAGATTAGCAGGACATGCTTTCTACTATTTTCTGGACGGATACTCAGGTTATAATCAGATAGCTGTGGCTCCAGAAGATCAGGAGAAGACTGCATTTACTTGCCCCTATGGAATCTTTGCATACCGGAGAATGCCTTTTGGTCTATGCAATGCACCTGTAACATTTCAAATGTGCATGCTTTCCATATTCTCTGACATGGTAGAAAGATGCATTGAGATTTTCATGGATGATTTCTTTGTTTTTGGCCCTACTTTTGATGCATGTTTAGAAAACTTAGATAGTGTTTTGAAAAGATGCCATGATTGTAATCTTGTGCTGAATTGGGAGAAATGTCACTTCATGGTGATAGAGGGTATTGTTTTGGGACACAAAGTGTCCAACAGAGGCATTGAAGTAGACAAAGCCAAAATTTCTATGATTGAGAAACTACCCCCTCCCATAAATGTTAAAGGTGTGAGAAGTTTTCTAGGACATGCTGTTTTTTGCCATCGTTTCATAAAAGATTTTTCCAAGATAGCAAAACCATTATGCAAGCTATTAGCAAAAGATCAAGAATTTTTGTTTACTAATGATTGCTTGCATGTATTTAATGTGTTGAAAGACAAGTTGATTACTGCACCCATAATCACGACACCTGATTTTTCATTACCTTTTGAACTTATGTGTGATGCCAATGATTTTGCTGTGGGAGTAGTACTTGGTCAAAGGAAGGATAAATTATTGCATGTTATATATTATGCCAGTAAAATTCTGAATGAAGCACAAAAGAATTATGCAACAACAGAAAAAGAATTATTGGCTATAGTATATGCATTTGATAAATTCCGGTCATATCTGCTAGGGTCCAAAGTTATTGTTTATACTGACCATGCAGCATTGAAGTACTTGTTAGCCAAACAGGATGCCAAACCCAGGTTGCTCCGGTGGATGCTACTTCTGCAGGAATTTGAAGTAGAGATTAAGAACAAGAAAGGAATGGAGAACTTGGTAGCTGATCATTTTTCAAGGATTACAGAGCCAGATTTACAGGAGGGTTCAGAGGTAGTGATCAGAGAAGAGTTTCCTGATGAACAAGTGCTGGCCATTAGTACTGTTGCACAACTGGTGCATGATCAAGTTTTGTCTGTTGACACCCCACCATGGTTTGCTGATTTTGCTAACTATAGAGCTGCTGGAGCCATGCCAAAGGATTTCACTTATCAGCAGAGGAAAAAATTTCTGCATGATGTGAAGAGATACATCTGGGATGAACCATATCTCTTTTATAGATGTTCTGATGGAGTCATAAGGAGATGTATTCCAGAAGAGGAGCAAAAGGGAGTTTTATGGAACTGCCATGGTTCACCTTATGGTGGTCACTTTGCAGGGGAAAGAACAGCAGCCAAGGTTCTGATGAGTGGTTTTTACTAGCCTACATTGTACAAGGATGCCCGAAAATATGTGGAGGCATGTGACAATTGCCAAAGAACCGGGAACATCTCCAGAAGACATGAAATGCCTTTAAATAACATTCTGGAGGTAGAGGTTTTTGATGTTTGGGGTATGGATTTTATGGGACCCTTCCCTTTATCCTACTCTAACAAGTATATCCTGGTGCAAGTTGACTATGTCTCTAAATGGGTTGAAGCCATAGCCACTCCAACAAATGATTCTAGGGTAGTGATTGCCTTCATGAGAAAGAACATCTTTGCCAGACTTGGAATTCCAAGAGCCATCATCACTGATGGGGGTATTCATTTTGATAATAGGTGGGTTGAATATGCTCTTGCAAAATATGGAGTCAGACACAAGATAAGCACTCCATACCACCCACAGACTTGTGGTCAAGTTGAAATTTCCAACAGGGAGTTGAAAAGAATATTGGAGAAAACTGTTGGGAATGCCAGGACAACATGGTCCAAGAAACTTGATGACACCTTGTGGGCTTACAGGACAGCATTTAAAACTCCAATTGGAATGTCTCCATTCCAATTGTTGTTTGGAAAAGCATGCCATCTACCTGTTGGGTTGGAGCATAGAGCACTGTGGGCAGTCAAGTTTTTAAACTTTGATTCCAAGGCAGCAGGTGAAAAAAGGTTGCTGCAACTGGATGAATTAGATGAATTCCGCCTGCAAGCATATGAAAGTGCCAGCCTGTACAAGGAGAAAACTAAATTGTGGCATGATAGGAAGATCACACCTAGAGATTTCAAAGTGGGGGATCAGGTGTTGTTGTTCAACTCTAGGTTGAAGTTGTTTCCAGGCAAGTTGAGGTCCCGTTGGTCTGGACCGTTTCTCAGGACTCTGACCAAAGTTTCACTGTTAATGGTCAGAGGTTAAAGCTGTACATTGGATCTGTTGTGGACAGGCAACTGTTTTCAGTTGCCTTGTTAGAGGTAAGTTAGTTTATACCCGTCAAGCTCGTGATGTTAAACACGCGCTGAGTGGGAGGCAACCCACTGTACCAGGTATGTGATTTTGATTTACAGTTTAAGCTCAAAG